>VZRV01007331.1:129601-143740 GCA_013398115.1 Falcunculus frontatus | reverse complement strand
GCCTATCTTTCGGGCATCACAAGGAAGGCGGGAACCCCCCCTTGGAATGGAAAATGTGATCCCCTTCCCTCCAAATTACTGTAACTTTGAAATTATGGGGCTTTCAGGCAAAGATATGGGAAAAGGAATAACAGTTCTTTACACATATATGCCGTACCAGGAGCTGTGAAGGGGTCGGGCGGACACAGGGTGTTGCGTTCGAGTGTAGCGAAAACGCCCGAGGCAGCGGGACAAAGCAGCGGGGCTGGGCAGCGGCAGCCGGGCTCCTCTGTAGCAGCTGCCGCACACAGCCGGGAGACGGGCCCTCCAGGAAGGGGGAAGGGTTCGGGGGTTTTTGCCCTGAGGCACCCGAGTAGATGGTGAGGGTCCTTTCCAGTGCGATCGGGTCCCAGTTCAACGGCCGCTCTTAGGAGCAAAGGCTCACCCACGGTAAGGAAGAAGCAGTACAGGGCTGGACTCTGCGGTGCAGCGAATTCTCCCCGCGGTAGCAGCAGCTCGACCGCTCCCCTCCGATCCCGATCCCGAGAGAGAGAGCCGGGAGCCGAGCCCAGCCCGTCACACCCCAGCCAAAATCTCGGGTACCTCTGCCCTTCCCAAGAGAAAAGCCCCTAGGTAAGAGAGTAGCCAGCTGCACCCCTTCCTTCCACCCTGGCCACTTCTTTTTTCTCTTAAGGACCGGTCGTTATCACTTCTTAGGCAACAGATGGGACAAAATTCCCAGAGAGAAAGAAAAATGAAAAAAAAGGAAAAATCCTAATCTCCAACACTGTATGGCAGTGCTGCACAACACAGGGAGGGAAAACCACCAACAGACCCATGAAGGACTCCTTATCTTGTGTTCTGGTCATGGATGATATCAAACCATAGCTCACACAAACACCGGGCAGCTTTCATTAGGAAATCCTATGTCTTACTACCTTTGCCTTACTAATGCCCAACCCGAAATCCAACTGGGAGTACCTATGGGCAGGAGGAGACCTGAGCAGGGTTATGAAGAGTCAAGTCTCCCCTCTGTACAGCTCTCAACCCTCTCCCCTGGCAGTTGTCTGCCTTTCTGAACCCTTCTGCACTCTGACATAGTGAGGCACCTGCTCAGCAGCATGTACTGGACACACATGGCACTGCAGAAAGAACAAAATGATACGAGATAACGCTGAAAAAGCTGCATTAATCCAGACTGCAGCAGGAGGAATAGGAAAAAATCTACTGCAGGAGAAATAACATTCATATTTTCATGTTATTTCTCCTCACTTCCACAGTTTACAAGAAATGACAGCTTAAGACTATTTTACAGATTGAAAACAACAAATCAGTGAAAAAAAGCACAAGATTCCCGAAACCCATGAACATCCTGCAGCCGTTCTTGACTGCCTGTGGATACCGCATATTGCTGAAGCTCTGACAGCTTAAATAAACCAGAAACAGGGCTGTCATCCCTCCTGTATCCAACAGGGAAGTTTTGGTGGAGAGCAGCCACGTTACTCCTGCATAACACAGCCTGAGACACTAACTTGCTGTAGCACATACCTGATCCTGGCTTCCATTTGATTGGGAAAGCAGCCACTGGTTTCACATTTGTAACTGATTTTGCTTGTTCTTGCTTTTCTTGCTCCAACAGAGAGCGTGACATTGCCATGGCAACCTGCAAATCTTCATCCTTAGGATCCATTTTGGCCCTCTTCTGTGTTTTCCTTGAGTCCTCGTTGGAGGGGCCTTTCCGCTTTGCCCTGCTGGGCTGATTGCTGAAATCCAAGAATGGAGCAGGAAGCCCCAGTTAATGTGACTGGATCAGAGACAACAAACACTGAGCACTCCAGGGCAGCTGCTCCATTTGCTCGGAGAGATTCCCATGTCAAGCATAATAAAAAGCATTCAGTACTTTCTTTCCTAGCAGAAAGCAAATGATTTCTTATCATTCATGGAACTTAGAGCGATTTAGAGAAGTCTTATTTTGGGATGTAAGCATCTGCTATCTCTACCTTGAATTATTTTTTCTACCAAAGGGGAACAAACAAGTTGAAGCAGGAGAAAATCAGATCACCAGAAAATGCTTTCCCACCTCTCTGCTTCCTCGGGGAACAGGCAATGGTCCTTCCTTGGCACAACAGGACTTTATGAGCCCCTCTAAAAATTCACTGAGGCACCACTTGCTGCTCTCTGAAGATTCTGCTCAAATCCAAGTGAGCAGCTCTGTACCAAGCACATTCCAAAACATCACATATGCTTCCTCTTCGGCTCAGGGTGAAAGGATGTTCCCAGGACAGCCATGAGCTGAGGAGCTGAGGCACTGGCACCAGATCTCAGGAAAGGCTCCGTGGTTTGCTCAATAAGCTCAAACACAGCACTCGGCTTTACTGAGCAATTGCCTCACAGAGCACAAATCATTCTGACAAACCACTGGAAGGTTATTTAATCCCCATTTTGCTCCTGCCTGCTGGCTTTTAAAGTCATCCACCACCTGACCTCTTCTGAGGGAAATTAAGATGATTTCTCCAGCTGACTGTCACACTGTCCTCACCTGGTACTGGGCCGTGGCTCTACTTGCCCTGCTCTGGGCTCAGGGCTCACTCAGTATGTGAGTCAGCCCTGCATTTACTGTTCATCTCCACTTCCAACACCTCTCAGGCCAAAGGAAGCAACCAGCATCTTTTTTTTTTTCCTACCAGCTTACCTGGGACACTGAAGAGCTGCATCACCAAGCGTGGCCACCTGCAACTGTACTGCCTGAAGAAGCAGATTAGGAGGCACATCCATCTCCACAGCACAGCGTTTCAGGTGACTGACTCGGCTCTGTGAGGTTTGGAACTGCTTCCCACAGATGGGACATTCAGGGACCACTGGTTTGCTGGAGGATGACATCTGTGCTTCTTCCATCTCATCCAGACACCTGGGAGACAATGGCAAAGCTTACCTATGGAGACTTTAAAGGGTCCATGCTAAGATCTAAGCCATTAATAATAATAATAATAACAATAATAATAAAGCAGCACAATCACTTCTAATACTGGTAACAGCCAAGAACATACACTAAAGAAACAAGAATCATGTGCCCACCACTGTGATGAACATGACATGGAACAGTTACATGGAGATAATGGTCTCAGAGGCATATTAAAAACATACTGCTCAAAGGCAAGTGCAGTGAATAACTTCAGAATCATAGAATCCCACAATGGTTTGGGTTGGAGGGGACCTTAAAGGCCATCTTGATCCACCCCTCTGCCATGGGCAGGGACACCTTCCACAAGAATAGGTTACTCCACCCTTGCCTTGAACACCTCTAGGAATAAGGAGTCCACAGCTTCTCTTGAACAACACGCTTCATGTGTGTTCATCACCTAACCCCTCTTTCTGGACTCATTCTAACATTCCAGCTAATTTATAAACCCCGGTTAACAGAAAAGGGAGCAGTTGAATTGACACCACACTCCAGAGTGCAGCATGATGAGCTTCAAATAATTTCTGGCAGGCCAAAACTATGTAAAAAATTGTACTTGTTCTTTTTTTGTTCTCTCCAAAGAGATTCAGGGTGTGAAATCCTGGATCTGCAGGACCTATTAAAAAAGTCACTCCCTGATTAGGTAATGACACACACAGGGCTGTGCTAAGAGACCGTTCAGCACTGGTGATTACTGGTGTGTCAGTGCATCTATCCATCTACAGCTTCACTCTTGGGATGAAGGCTGCTGTCAAAAAATCCCTGGCTAATATAACCTTGCAATCTCAACGTATGACTACATGTTTATAGTTCAGAAAGCCTGACTTTGGAAAAAGCCTTTCTAGCACACTGTCACTGTTTTACAGCTTCTGTCCTCTCAAGCAGCACAAAATGTCTGAAAACAGAAACAACAGTAACACCTGGAAAGCTGTGGATGCAAACAAGCCTGATCAGTGGGAGCCACTCAGTAACATGATGTAGGACTGGACAATTTACATCACTCCTGCCTTCTGGAAGTGCTTGAATTAAGAATTTACAATCATTCAAATGTGTTGTTTCTGATACTTTGTCAACAGAAAAGCACAGAGTTTTAATTTCCAAAGAGCTGTCTGCACACAATACATTGTGTTTGATATTTATCACTACGGAAATTGTTAAATGAAGGGCAGTAATTTCAACGGAGTCATCTCTCTGAGTAGTGTCACATTTCCCTCAGCAAACAGCTCAGATACAGTGACATATTAGATGTCCTCAGATGAATTTTAGCAAAACAGAGCAAAGATTTTATTGGCTGAAATCAGTAGACTTCAAAATTTGCATTAGGGAGTCATTACTAATGGAATCATTAAGGTTGGAAAAGACCTTTAAGATCACCAAGTTCCTTTACAACAGCAGCTCCTCTGCCACACTGCTGGTGAAAGCAGATTTGGCCTGGCCACACACATGAAGAAGCTCTGCAGGGCAAGACAATCGGTCTCTGCTTTCACATCAAAATGACTCGTTAATTCAAGCCATAAAGGTCAAGGCCATTAAGCAGAATCCCTGCTCCCACATTCCTCCATGGCTGGGCTGAGCGAGGAGTCTGTGGAGGACTGGATGGAAAGGACAGATCCAGCTGGTGTTTCACCTGTTGACGTGCTGCTCTCGTCGCAGTGTGTTCATGGCTGTGAGATCCTTCTGGCAGATCTGACAGAAGAACAAGCCTGCATCCTCCAGGCTTGCCAGGGCTTCCTCCTTGGATTCCTGCTGAAGAGCCAAAGCCAGAGCACTGTCGTGTTCCACGGATGGGAGATGGTGGGTATCTGGCAAAGAAGGCAGAGATGATCTAAGATGGAAAATTAAATTGGGTATGGAAGGTGAGAAACTATTACACTTGTCATTATTAATTAACCTAGACACACAAAAATTAATTGCAATCTTTCTCTTGCATCTTCATACCTAATCTCTCACCAGGAAAGGTTCAACCTGCTCCTTTCCAGCACTCCAGGACTGTATCAGCCCAGGAGCAAGAGGCGACAATTCGCACACAGTGCATCACATGTCAGAGACAATGAAGGGACAGTTTTGGCTGAAGTTTCTGGGGAGAATATGGAATTTTATATATCAAATGTGTAACACAGCAGATTTTCATGTCCATACAGAACCAATAGGGACTTGATCTACAAAGAACCAACCAGAGTAAAATTGCTGTGAATTCAATTTATCAACACAGAACTTATCTCCTTAGAGAGTGCCTGGAGATGTACCAAAGATGGAGGCTACCTAAGAGCTGCCTAACACTGTCCCAGAAGGATGACCATGTTCACTGATCCTGTTGAATTTCAACCTGTTTCCAAAAGGCAATTATTCCTCTAGAATTTACAATATGTTAATTCAGCCTTAGAGAAGAGCTGAGAAAAAAGTATGGATAATCCTTTAACAAAGTGTTCTCAGGGATCTGGAGTGATTTGCACACCAAGTCACCAGGCCAGCCAGGAACAAAGCTCTGGGATCCAGGACTGCTCCTCAGGCAACTATTCTCACCAGCCACTCATTCTGCACACACCAGAGCCAAGAGGAGAAACGTACCATCCTCAGGAGGGTTCTGCTCCTGGCTCCCGGCAGGGAAATCCCCGCTGGCTGCAACCTTTGGCATGCTCCCATCCGAGCTGTGTTTCAGCTGCTCGGGTGCCACCCTCTTGAACTGCTGCATTCTCTCCACCACCAGCTCTGCCACCCGCACTTTAGGGGTGGGTGAGGAGCAGGTTCCTGGAGGAGTAGCCGGAAGGAAGGGTAAGGTAGTCTGGGAACAGCCACTCGGAGGATTTGCTAGAGGGGGAGAAAACACCAGTTTTACCAGGCAGTTTTAAACACACACTGAGAGCTGCTGGGAGGCCCTTCCCTGACAGCAGCCTGGGCCAGGCCCAGTTCTGCAACAGCCATTCTTAGAGCAGTGAACAATTTGTGTTACTATTACACGACTTTATACTCGATAACAACAACAACATCCGGCTTCTGTGCTACAGGGGCATTTAGATACCTTTGTATCCCTTTTACAGGGAGGAATATTAAGGAAGCCTTGCATGAAGGTCTCCAGCAGGGACAAGGAAAGCAGTCCCACAGCCCTGCTCTCCCAGCATTCCCACCACACATTGTCCCATTCCTGACCGACCTAATTTATCAGTTTAAGGACTTCCATCACTGGTGACTGCATTCTGGCCCCCATGTTTACAGCTACTGAAGGACTAATCCTTTATGAATTAATCCAACACCTTTCTTAACTCATTCATGTTTTTGCCCTTGACAACACCCAGTGACAATGTACGTCACCATACAATGAAGCATTGAGTGAAAAAGCACCACAATATACTCTGAGCTTGCTTCTAGATGACCTGAGAGTGTTTTTATCAGTTCTGATACTGCAAAAAACAGTGAATAATGACTGGCCAACAAATCACATTGTGCCAAGACTTCACCTTACTGAGGGACATCTGCCTGCCTGCAGCACAGAACACACAACTAGGTTAAACCTCTGTAAGGGGCAAGCCTGCTCCCAACAGCGCTACCATGTCCCCTCCAGATGGATTTCTCGAGACCTTCACTGAGCTACAGAGTCCTTTCAGTCCTTGCCTATCTTCTGTTTGAACGATTTCAGTTCACTCACCTGTCAGAGGCCTCTGGCTACACTCAGTGGTCCCTGTGCTCAGCTGGCTGGCAGGGAGAGGACTTCTTGCTCCATCCCTGTGTGCAGTCTCACCACTGCAGGCTGCAACATCATCTTCTTCATGTACCAGTGTTTGCTCCTTTGGACCCAAATCTTGAGTCCAGTTTGTCTCCTTCACTGCTGGTAAGTGATAATGGGTTTGGCTCTTAGCAGCAGCTTTGCCTCTTCTTAATTTGCTTCGTGTTGTGGTGCTCTTTGGCCTGCTCTGAACCCTCTTTGTTGCCTCAGCATCCTCAGCCTTTTTCTTTGCCCTACTCAAAATATTTGCCCACAACTCTTTAAAATCATTGTCCTGTTCATCCATTGGCTTTCCAGTAACACTGTGAGGACTGGAGGGCAGGGGGAAACACCTGAATCAGTTCAGATTTGCATCAGCCCTTCCAGCACCTCAGAGATGTCCATTCTCCAGATTCCAATGAGGCCACCAGACAGAGTGGGCACTTCCAACAGCTCATTCTTCCACACTTAATTCACATTCAGCAGAGCATGTTTTCTCTCCAAGGACCTCACCTGCTTTCATAAGCTCATTCTTCAGAAGACTCTGGACCATAAGTTAGGCACCTCAGTTTGTGCAGAGCATGTGTAGGATCATCATGATAAGCTACAGAGCTTCAGAGAGAAATTTATGAAAGCCCTTAAACAAAGAAACAAAAGCAGGTGGTCATGGAGGATGGTAGAGGCAGATGCACTGTGGGACAAGGTGTAAATTGCTGAAGGAGAAGAGAATTTGCACGAAATACTAAGACTAGAAACAGCACATATTGACCCCAAACACTGTCCCTGTAATTATACTACAGACATGCCCAAGCCACATTAGCAAAGGAGAGGAAAGATTTGAAAACAGGCATCTGATATGGGGTAGGCTTTTGTCTCAGAGCTCTGGATTTGGGCTGTCCTTTTGTTACACACATTCCTACCTATATAGCACAAGACCAGTGAATGCAGCAGGAAAAAAAACCCATCCTTCAGCTCAAGCAGTGATTCTGGAGTTTTAAACTCTGCCTTGAATCACTACAATTCCGGAGAGGAGAGCACAACCTCATTTTGAGAAGTAAATTAATGGAGTTTCTGGCATTTCAGAAGGGGTTTCAGGACAAGTCGGAGAACAATTCCATTAAACATGTTCACCTTTTCTCTCCTCTTACTTCCACAGCTGCTCACTTAGGATTAGCCCTCCTGCTCCTGCTGAATTCTTCCCAAGTACTCAATAAACCGTGGCACTGACCATGTTTCACAAACTGCTGTCACACACACGAGGTAAACAGACTAAATAAATAGTATTTTTAAATGAATTTCTTAATCTTTTCAGCTGCAGCAAGAACGGCAGTACTAGGCAGAGATTACCTGGAACAGCACTGGGTACAATGTCCAGATGGAAATGTCATCACCTCCCAGGCAACATTAAAACTAGAGCTCTATTCTTACATATTTTCACTGTCCTCTTCTTCCTAGTCCTGAGCTCATGATGGTTCTGGCTATTTTACCAGGGGTTTTATATTGCTCCCAAAACTACTTCTTTCAAACCTAAACCAGAGTGTTTCACTTGGAATGGCAGCAGGTGTGGTCCAGTTACTCCAGTAAAGCTCTGGACACAGAAAGACTCAAAAAGCAGGAAAAACACATGGGAGATTGTTTTCTCAAATGGCTTGGCTGCAGACACGAGAGGCTGAGGAATGCTGGTTACACACTTCCACGGGTCAGCCTTTCCTATAAGCAATTACAGATGTTAATGGATTTATTTATTTTAAACTCAGGCTCCCAGACCTGCAGAGGATTTTGCTGTGAATCTTGGAGTAATTTTCTGTTAAGAGAGAAACCAAAGTTTCACGTAGCCAGTTCACAAATCTACTTTTCCTGGACAGAACATTGGTGTATTTATAACTGTAAATTGACCATTTTCTTCCAAGGAGGAGACAGCATGTGGACAAGTCCCAAATCTCACATCCTACATGGCTTTAAATACCTCAGACAAAGCTGTACTGCTGGATTATTTATGGTGAGTTCCTGATATTAAACTGTGAAACAGATCAGCACTTCTGCATTTGCTATCAATGTTCAGTGTCCCAGGCAGATCAGATCAGACACACCTATGATGCAAAACTAAGAATTTATCTGTATTACTCCTCCCTTTCCTGCATTTACAGGTTCCTGCTCTGTTCAATATCTCAGTATTTCTGAAGCTGCTGCTATTGCTGCCTCTAACAACCAGCTTTGGCACCAATTTATTGAGCTCAAAAGGCAATGGCTTTGAAAGTAATTTCTTTCAGTATAATATTCAATTCATTCTGGAAGATCTTAAAACTCAACAAATCACAAATAAAATAACTAGCAGCACTTACCTACTTGCTGAGATGCCAAATCTATAGCCCAGCTGTGCCCTTCAAGTAAACGTGGATCAGCAAAATGGTACAAAGCAGGACCAGTAAGAATGAAAGATAGAACCTGGAAAATTAAGGGAAAAGGATGGATTTAGTGTATTTTTTTCCTGACTGCTCTTGATGATCATTTCCACCAGTTCAATAGGTACCTGATGGGAGCCTACAAAAAAGTTGGAAAGGGACTTTGGACAAGGGCCTGGAGTGACAGGACAAAGGGCAATGGCTTCCCACTGCCAGGGAGTAGGATTAGATGGGATATGGGGAAGAAAATCTTTTTCTGTGAGGGTGGTGAGGCCCTGGCACAGGTTGCCCCACCCCTGGAAGTGTTCAAGACCAGGCTGGACAGGGCTTGGAGCGACCTGGGATAGTGGAAGGTGTCGCTGCCCGTGGCAGGGGGGGGGAACTGGATGAACTTTAAAGTCCCTTCCAACTCCAATTATTCTGTGATTCTATGATTTAAAAATATGCACCTATTACATGCCTTGTATTTACTGCCTTGTAATTACTTAGTTAAATCATAAAACCCTTTAAAAAAACCCCAACAGGTAAAACATCTGTTACCCTGCCACTTTTCAGAGCAGCCTCTCTTTTAACCCCTGAAAGTGTTTTTCCACCAGCAGCCCAGTTTGACATTCTCTCTTCTGAGCTCTCAAATACACAACATTTGGGCCCGCTCACTCGCTGCTTTACACTGTCTGTCTGTTCCAGGAACAATTCTCCTGCCATTTCAGTCTCCAAGAATATGTCATCACCGTGGCTACAACAGTCCATCAGTACTAAGCAGGCCTCAACAACTCACACACAGCAGACACCTCCTCCCCTCCCGAGCACCACAGTGGTGCCTCAGGACATCTCCTCCTCAGTTCCTCATCTCGAAAGAAAAATTCACTTTATACTTTCAAAACCAGAAAAGTGCCTTGGAAGCAATCTTTTGTATTTCAAAACAAATGCTAAGGGAAATGGGATTATTTAACACTAGAAAATGAGGCAACAACAAAACCTAAATTATTGTCTGGAGTCCCCAGCACAGGAAGGACATGGACCTGCTGGAGTAGTCCAAAGGAGGCCACCTTTCTCCCCTGCCCCCACCTCGGTCTTCAGAAATTAGCTAATTGCCAGGGCCTGGATGACCCCAGGCTGCTAATTATGGAGTGCTGGCAGCAGCAGGATGATGGGATGCACCATATTGGGTTGGCATTGGAAGTTTCATCACCTTCTTCTCCTTTTGTCGAAGCTGCAGCCAAAAATCTGAGGGCTCATGACAAAACTTCCAGTCAACCCACACCAAACAGTGCAAAAGGAAAGAATTTCTGCAGTGTTTTTTCTGGCAACCACACCAGAAGGAGGTCCCCAGGGATTCTTCCAGACCAAATTCTGTTACAAAAAATATTCCTAAAGGCTTCTGATGGAGAAACTCCGTGTCAATGGTGTGACTTCTGAAAAAGCACATTATCTTCCATCCTTTTAGGGATTCTTCACTAGAGCCTGTTCTCTGCAGGCTCCTGCACTAACCAACACCTCCATCACTACTTTATAAAGACACGACACTGCATCTGAACAGTGCAGGGTCTCTGTGGCTGCAGAAGTGCAAAAACTTTAACACTGAGGACAGCAGAGCTCGTTCTGTGAGGAGAGAACGAATCCAAGTGCAAAACAGGAATCCAAAGAAGGTACAACTCTCTTGTCCTGGTCTCTGCCAGCTTCCCTGTGCCAGAAAAGGGTAACAAAACCAGATGTGGAAAATAGGAAATGAGAATTAATTCAAGTCTCTATAAACAAGGGAATGATAGGTAGGAAAATCATACTGAGATTCCAAGGAGCAATCTCAGCAGGGATCAGCATCAGTGTCCATGTGGCACCACCCACTTCCATATCAGATATCCTTCAGTCCTCACATTTCTGTCCAGGGCTACACCTCCCCCTGCCAGCACCCCGTTCATATGGCAAAGCATTTCAAAACATTTCACAGCCACTAAAAAATCCATCACATTCCAGACAGAATTTTAAATCATTACTTACACAACAAAGTGTCCCTCTACGAACATGTCCCCAGAACAGAAAATTCACTTTTTAGCTCCTCTGGAAGGATTAAAGGGGAAGTGAAGAGAAAAATAAAAACTAACGGTCGCTGAGGTGCAAATGCTCCTGGTTGTATGCAAACACAGTAGCACATAAATCACAAAGAGAAGCAGCTGGTGATGCAAAAATCAAATTGGTTTGACTGAAAACAACAACAAGTTATTAATTTTAAGAGAATAATACAATTGATGTTAAGGACTGAATAAAAGCGTTTTGGTAGAGGCCCCAAAAATCAATAAAGAGAACAATACTTGATAAAAACTCACTTGGTTTTCAGAGAAAGAAAAGTAATCAGAGTGACAATAAAAACAAAGATGTAAAATAATACCATGGTGATGGAATTGGATTCTGAATATAAACAAAGAATATAAACAAGGTAATGTATTAAAACCAGGAGGTAAAATTACCTTGCCAGAAAAGCTTAAGGACTTTCAAAAAAGGTCTTTTTTGGTGTACATGAAAACCAAGAAGAAAAACCTACCAAGGCCACTATATCAAACCATGGAACTGTTAATCCTGCAAATACTAAATACTTCTACAATATCCATCCCCTGATGGTGCTGAAAGCAGCCTATTTTAGGAGCAATACAAAGCACACTGAAAAGCAGCTGCTGAAGGTGTTTCTGTCAACAGAATCAGATCGTTTGCAAGCAGAAGTCACTGTGATTTTTCAAAAAGGACAATTAGGGAAGTAAACACCCATTTTGCAGACTGAGCTCAACACCAGGCTGATAAAGAAATGGCTTATATGGGAACTGATGAATAAAGAAGGATAATAAAATTAGGTCAAATCAACACAGTTTATAAAAATCCAGACCTACATTCAGCTAATACCTACTTAACGAGAGCTGTCTGTGTTATCAGAGGGGTAATTCTCCTATAAACCACCAAAGGAGTATCAAGGGACAAAATGATTAATTAAAATCCTACAAAATCAATACAAGGCATTTAAAATTATTAAAATGTAGCTAGGTAAGTTTCAAAATGAAGTTGCAAACAGCTGTCATTGAGCACTTAGGTTTCTAGTGCCACCCCACAGAAATTAACTCTCTGCCTGTCCTGTTTTTCTGCTCTTTACCTTAGGAAATGAGCTGGGAGAGACACCAGCCACCAGGATCAAGCTGTCAAAAAAGGGAACCATTGGACAGCCCATCATTCTTCCAAACCACAAGGTGGCCTTTTCCCAGGTGTCTGACTCCACCCCAACAGGGATAACTGTGACCATGTCAACCAATTCTGTTATTTTGTAGATCAAGAATGGAGCAGTCAGTGGTATCTGTGGCAAGAAAAGGAACTGAATAATTAATGAAAAAGTGAAAATAAAGAGAAGAGCACTCCCATGTTAAACTTTCAAGCCATTCCTTTCCAAGAAGACAGTGTTATTCTGAAGGGCACATTCACTTAAAACAAGGTCAGTTCTACTGATTTTTTTTCCCAAAAATCATGTCTTCTGATTTGTGATTATGTTGAAGCCAAATATAAAGTGAAATTAAACAAAGTATCTTGCTTTCTCTAAAATAGGAAGGTGCTCACTTTGAAAAGGTGACCAAACTCATCACAGATTTCTCCAGGTGATTTGATAATGCATCTTTTACACTAACACTTCATTAATTTGTAACAATTAATAGCTTGCTCTCGTCTCTGCTAAAATCACACACAAGAGCTACAGTGAACCCCACAACACTCTGCATGTAATGAAAATTGACCCAGTGGGAAAAGCAAAGGGGCAAAAGAACTTGAGGTCCATTTTCTTCCAAATGTAAAGCTTATGGTAACAATTCTTTCACTTTCTGCTTCCAGTTTGCCTCTGACACAGCCATCCTGGTGTCCAGAAAACTGTTCTAATCCAAGCACCAAAACCAAAGGGGAAAGGAGGGACCAGGAGAGAGATGAAGAACAGGATTTTAAGTGGATACAAAAGCCAAGCACATAAGGGCCTTTTTTTGTAGACAAAACAGGGGCTGTACCCAGTCTGTGACTTTTGAGAGTTCATACAGAGCCAACAGACTGAGCAACAGCCAATGTCACTGCCTTTGGGCTTTACTGGAGTCAAACTGGTTTTGCCCAGCTGTAATTTTGGCTTTATCTAAAACCTGCATGGTTAAAATAAACACCTGTGTCTCTGCAGGTTCAGGGACCAAGTGTTGTCACTAAAGCAGCTGACACTGCCTCCCTTCAAGACAGGCCCACATCACAGAATCATGGAATGGTTGGGGCTGGAAGACAAGGCCCATCCCATCCTACCCCTGCCATGGGCAGGGACACCTTCCACTAGCCTAGGTTGCTCCAAGCCCCATCCAACCTGGCCTTGGACTCTTCCAGGGATCCAGGGGCAGCCACAGCTTCTCTGGGCACCCTGTGCCAGGGCCTCCCCACCCTCCCAGGGAACCATTCCTTCCCAGTATTCCATCTAACCCTGACCTCAGGCAGTGGTGAGCCATCCCCCCTTGTGCTGTGGCTCCAAGCTCTTGTACAGAGTCCCTCTTCACCCTCCTGAATACGCTGTTCCTTGTGCCCCTGAGCCTGGAAACAAAAGATAAAATTCCATGTTGCTTCATGAAGCAGTGACAAATGCATCAGAATTGCTTTCCCCGGTAACACTGCTAGAAAGAAGTTTGCTTTGAAGCTGGACACGTTAAACATCTTCAACGAATCCTACCGGCTGTCAGTGGAACAGCTGTTTGGAACCCTGACATCCTCACCTCCTTCCCCTGAACAACTCTGCCGCTGCTTTATGCCTGAATTTCTGCCTTTGATGGCACGCTAACACGGAGCATGGAGCTTCATCCTTCAGCACCGTTTGTCCCCAGGTGCTGCCCCAGGGTTGAGCTCCAGCCGGCTCCGCGCGGGGCCCGAGAGCTGCGGCCTGGACTCCCCTCAGCCCCACACGCCTCATGGGATGACGTCACGCACGACGCCACGCCGCTGACGCCATACCAGTGACGTAACGCCTGGGATGGGGCCAGCCCCCGGGTCCAACGCCACCGCCTCCCCGCCACCAGGTGGCGCCGCGTCGCGCTGAAGGCGACGGCGTCATGACG
>VZRV01007331.1:98494-129533 GCA_013398115.1 Falcunculus frontatus | reverse complement strand
GCGGCCCGGGCTGGCGGCCCTGCCCGCGCCCCACCGCCACGGCGGGGAGCCCCGGTGCGCGGCCGGAGCGCATGCGCGGGGCGCCAACCGTGTCGCTCTGTTCGCTGCGGGCCCGGTGCGCATGCGCAGGCCCGGCCGGCGGGACATTGACAGGGCCCTCACGCTGCCCACGCATGCGCAGGGGTTCCCGCCACCGTTTGTCACGGAGACCGTTCCCGCCCGCCCCCACCTTCCCATTCCCCTCATGGCGTCGGGGAGCTCCTCCCGTCCCGTCAGCCGGGCCGAGGGGCCCAGGACGCTGCTGCTCCTCGCCCTGGGAGAACGGCCTGAGCCTCTCCCCGACCGGGCGGCGGCGCCTCTTGAGGCGAACCTGGCACGAAAGCGGGCGGGCCACGGCCACCAGGGGCGGCCGCGCGCCAGAGGAGGCGGCGGCGGCCCCGCCACCAGTTCCCGCCTCACGGCCCCAGTGAGCCCAGGCCCGGCCCCGGCCGGGGGGGACGTAAGGTAAAAACAGGGAGGGTGTTTGGTCAAGGTCTCGCCACCGTCTGTCACTGAGGCGAATGGCCAGAACACCACCGAAAGAGGATAGTATATGGCACAGCACGCCTCGTTTGTAGTTTTAAGGAGTTGGAGTATATAGAAATCCATCTATCTATAAAAATATAAGTTGTAAATAGGGAGAGAAATACACACCACCTGCTTGTAATCACGGAACTGCCATTTAAAATCACTCGTCTTCACCTTAAAGCCTGAGGCACACTTGTGCTGGCTGTGCAGCTCCAGCTGAAGCTTGTTGCAATTGTAGTGTTCTGGGGTTATAATCAATGCTGTGCTGCTCATATGGAAATTGATGGAAACACTGAAATTTCACAGTGAGCAGTGGCATAGCTTAAGCTTTTCCCAAGCTTTTCTGTCAAAAGAGCATTGCCTTTTTATTTTGTGCTTTTTTCTGCCTGGAGTTGAGCAGGAAAATAAGTGCTCTTTTTCCACTACATTTAGCTCTGGCTCAGGGTCCTCATAATGAGTATTACCTTGGAGTCAGGATCAACAATCATTTCCTCCAAATCATTAGCTAATTGTGGCCAGAGGTTTGCAGGTGTAAAATTACCTGAGATGGGGTGGGAGGGTTTATACACTGGATCTGCATTTTGAATACATTAGTGAAATCAGGATTTCGATGTTGAAATCAGGACTTCTTTCTCAATGCTTAGTCTGGCTGTGGCAAGAATCAAAATCGCTCCTGAGCAACACTTCATAATAGGCCAAGAGGCAGAGGAGAGAGGTTTAGGGGTACACAGAACACACTGGAGCTTCAAAAACATCAAGACAGGCACTTCATTAATAACTATAAATCAGTTCTGATGGTGAACAATATGATCTCTCCTTTACACATAGCATTTTCCCCTAATTACATCTCAATCCATAATTTGACATCACCAAAAGAACCTGACACTGTTATGGCCCTGCCTGTTTGGAAACGTTAAGAAAAAAGAATCAGCTACAACTTTTAGAATGAAATAAGCTCTTGAAGCACTGTGAGTTTTCACTTCCGGCAAAGCAATTTAACTTTTAATCCATTCAAACTATTTTAGCTGGAAACCTTTGAATTTTAAGCAAAAAATGGTTATTTTGGCAGAACTGAGGGGTGTATTTTCTGCAGTGAATCTCCCCGGGAGATGCAATATGCCCCCGTCAGTGCAAAACTGATGTGAAGAAATCCTTTGGTTTGTGTCTTTCAACACTTCTGCTGGTTTATTCAAATTCTTGCTCAAGTTGCTGCACTGATGGGAATTAGGAGCCCTCTGAAAAAAATCCTGCAAGAACTTGCAAGTGCCCATTGCACAGACTGAAAATACTCCCGTTCTATACCAAGACACAGGAACTACACCAGGGCACAGGAACATCTCGTTGCACAATGCCCTAAAGTGAACTCAAAAGCACTCAAAAGCCAAAGGAATTGTGGTATTCCCAGTGAAGATGGACCCAAAAGCACTGGCACTTAATGGTCCATCCTGGCTCCCAAATGGGCATCTATTTCACAGGACATTTCAAGGCCATTCCTTGAAAGGCAACAAGGACATGGTTCTCTGGTCACTATTTGTACCCAACATCAGCTGGAGGATGCAGCCACAGTGACAGGGGTACAGCAAAGAGAAGCAGCCCTCCCAAAATCAGACAGCTGATCTGAGGCACACTGGACTTCCACTCCCCGTTTTTTAATAATTCACTTTTCCTCCCCACCCAGGGAACTGCTCTGTATCAGATATGGCTCAGGGCTCCAGTGTTTTAGGCTCTAGCATGAAAATATTGGCTTCATTTAACACATACTCAGCCCTGAATTACAACTGTGTAGATGCAGGCAGGTCCCTGAAATAGCAACACTTTGGATACACACTGTGAGAGGCAGGATATTTACTGTCACACTGTGGCTTTGGGTTGTCTCTGCAGAAAACAACGATTATGGGACTTCTGAACATTATTGCCGACATGAAAAGGTTTTTTAAATAACTGTTGAATTCGCTGTGCAATGGGATTTATAGTAAATATTATTATCTACATATCTGTGAATATACAAATTACATATTATACAGAATGTACATATTTATCCCCAGTGTGCTGCAGTCAGCATTGCTCAAAATTTCTGTTTTATTTTCTGCTCAGTTTAAGAGCAGATCCCCTGCTTTCTGTTAAGACTTGTAACACTGGTGGCTCTTTGGCATCTTCAGATTAACTTTTTTAAGCTTTTCATACAAATGGATTCAATTCAGGTCAGCAGCGATCAGAGAAGCAGCCACTGAGGCCAATTCCAATGAGGAAAGTTTGGGTTTGCATTAATTTATTGTGTTAATCTCCCTTCTCAAGGACTTTGGCCATGCTGGATGACAGAGCTCAGAGCAAACTCAGCACAGAAACTTGAAAGGGCCAAACAAAGAAAAATGCAGCATTTTCCTCAAGAGCAGTTTGGTTTGTTTTCCTCTCAAGTGTGAATTTTGGGATGGTAGAGGCTACTATATCCATCTCCTCTTGTAAGCCTGCCAGGAAAACAAGCATGTTTCCATTCAGTAACTCACATGGCACAAGTTTGAGTGGTATAAACCAAAATGCATCTGGTTCTCCTGGGAAGTGAAATGAATTGTCATTTCCAAGAAGAATCACCATCATTCAGTGAGGGCACTGGGCATTAAAGAATCTCTAAACACATTAAAAATACAGTTCCCAACTAAAAAACCTAATCCCTATCCTTTGATTTGCTTCTCTGAAGCATGTTGCAAGATAACTTTGAATACTTGTTTTTCAAACTAACTGCTGAACTACTTGAGACAGAAGAAGTCCAGGGATCAGGAGGCATCAGTGAAACAAAACTCAGCTGAATCTCCCTCTCCCTCCTGCCACAGCTCTGACTTCCTGCGTTTCTAAGGATTTAATGTGGCACAGTTCCATGAAGGACTGGTTTATTGATTTAGTTCTGGACTGGGTTTTAACCCCAGTTCCCCCTTGTTTACTTGGGCTGCAGAATGAGAACAAGCTCTGCTTGGCTCCTCAGACTGCTTCTGGATTAACTGACCCCAAATCCCCTGCAGATCATATAATGACATTTGGAATAACATTGGATGGATGTTCAATGGACAATTCATTACAATACGTTTTGCCATGTGGCTTTAAAAAGAGGAGGAAACTCTGCTTCTTTCCCCAATTTTTCATCTTTCCTGCTGCTGTAAATAGATTTAACAATGAGACCATCAGGAGTCTTTACAAATTTAAGTACTTACTGAAGCCTTTGGTCCCTGTGCTCCTGCCAGCTCTTCCATTTCGGCCAGGACTTACGGCAGACTTTACTTATTCCCACTTGTTTGCACGTCAAACCAATTCCAGGAGAGATGTGATGGGAAGGACCTCGTGAGTTTAGATTAAATTCTTGCTAGAAGGAGCTCCAGCACCAAGGAACACCATTTATCCTGGGAGAATGGGGAAATAAATGAGTGTCCAGGCAGAGAAAAGCCTTTCCTGGCCTGGGCTGCATCGAACCACAGCATCAGCCATGAAGTGCCCCAGGGAAGATGTGGGTGAAGGGTAAAGAGGGAGGTAACAGGAGAAGCAAAAGATGATTCTGAGAACAGAGGGAGAACAACTGACCTTTTTTTTTTTTCTGGAAGAAAACCTTCCTGCTGATGAAAGAAGAGGAAAACCCATGTTTAACTCATGGAAGCATCAGGAGGTGAGCAGTTCTGGGTGGAGAGCAAGACAGATTTTAGTATCCTTTTCTTTCCAAACAATAGGGGAGACAACCAGCTGGAAAGGACTTAGTACAGGATAATTCCAATAAGCAGCCAAGATCCAGAGATTCTCTGAAATCCCAGGAATATTTGAACCCAGGAGTTACTGGGAAACCACATGATCTCAATGGGTAAGGTTTGGGCAGACCCAGAACTACCCTGGAAAGAACTTTCAACTGAGCAGGGTGTTGGGCAGAGCGTCTCGAAGGTGCTGTAAGTTTGTGTTTACGGCCTCATCCAAATCCAGCAGGTACTTGTCTTCATGCCTCTGGATCTTGGAGGCGTCTGTTTCACTTTGTGCTGGGATTCTGGAGTCCTGTGCTGTGTCCCTAATGCAGATTCACTGTGTCTCTTAAGGAAATCTATTTAAGCTCCATGCAGACCTTATTTGTACAGTAGGAATAATTCTGACTCACTTCACAACAAGAGCGGGAAGATTAATTAATAACTGCAGAAGTGCTAAACATTATTAATGGTTCCCAAGTTCTCTTCTCTTGGAAACAGTGGCCATTTCTTCCCATAATGTTTTAAACAGTTGCTGCTCAAGGAGCTTAGATTGCAGATTCCTGGCTTGCGGTTTGTCCATAAATCACAGACCTGGAGCCTACCCAAGACACTCTCGATGGTCTCAGCAGGAAGTCTGGACAAGAGAAAACTGTTCTCAGTCTGGCCCCGTGAACCACTTTATGGCCAGTCCAGTTTCAACGTCCCACGCCAGATGTGAGAGGGATCCTGTCCAAGTTTAAAAGCACGAGGTCTCTGGAATGTCCTTTCAAACTGGATTTCGCTCCCCATAAATATTTTCCATCTTCTGCCCTGGAGGATATAGGTTTGACTTCACAGCTGATGAGCCTGGGCAGGGGTGGAGAGAAGGCCACGCTGTTTATCACCAATGGTTTTTCAGCACACAAAGTTTAACTTGCAGAGAAAAATGAACAACACCGACCCCCTCCCCCCCCCCCCCCCCCCCCCCCCAACCCCAGGAACCTAACACAAGATGAAGTCAGGCAGCCATAAATAAGATCCCAGTAAAAAATCAAATCCAGTAGATCAATTTTCTGCACAAAGCAGCATTGCTTATAGCCAGGAAACTATTTACCAAAGAGCCTCTGTTGCCTTTTCAGACACAGAATCATTATCCAGAGACCAGCTTTAGAGCTACTTGCCTGTGCTCCTGTCAGGACTTCAGTTTGTGTTCATAAACATGATGTCATACATCCACCTTTTCCCACTAGAATCTGCTCTGTTAGCCAGGCATACCATCCTCACACACCAGCATTCCCTGCAGGTGTTCGCAAAATAAAGGGAAAGCTGAGTCCCAGAGTGAGGATCCAGTGGCTTAGACAAAGCAGTGTGATAGAATGTGTGAGATTTGGGCTTAAGCACCCTCCTGATCCTGCTGCTGTTGCTCCTTCCTGTATCCTGGGACCATCACCACCTCTCACCATGTTTGATGGGCACAGGGACACAGGGTAGGTGTGCACTCCAGTAACAAACATCTTATTTACCTTTTAGTCACAAATCTCTCATGGCACAAAATGAGCACCTGAAGGGCTACTGGGATTCCTGGAGGATTCTCAGGATGGGGAGGTTGAAGGTGTGTCAGGCAGTTCATGGCCAGCTCACTCCTAGCATGCTCTGCTTCTCACTGCAGCAAAGGTTACAAACCAGCATCCAGCCTCGGCTCAGGCATTGTACTGTTGCAATAGCAGCAACAGCTGCTATTTTTAGGCACTTTATCAGGTGTGCAGTTTGCAGGATACCACACTCACCTGCTGTGCTGCTTGCAGCACAAATCACCGAAGGTTTGTGATTTCTTCAGTCTGTGTTACAATCACAGAATCATTTGGGTTGGAAAAGATCCTCAAGTCCAACCATTAACATAATGTGTCGAGTGCCACATCCACATGTCTTTTGAATCCCTCCAGGGAGGTGACTCCACCACTGCCCTGGGCAGGTGTGCCAGTGCCTGACCACCCTTTCAGTGAAGAAATTTTCCCAATATCCAATCTGAACCTGTCTTGGCATAACTTGAGGCTGTTTCCTCTCATCCTCTCCCTGTTCCATGGGAGCAGAGCCCGACTCCCAGCGGCTGCCCCCTCCTGTCAGGGAGTTGTGCAGAGCAAGAAGGTCCCTCCTGCGCCTGCTTTTCTCCAGGCTGAGCCCCTTTCCCAGCTCCCTCAGCCGCGCCTGGTGCTCCAGTCCCTTCCCCAGCTCTGTTCCCCTCTGTAGACATGCTCCAGCCCCTCCATGTCTTTCTTCTTGTGAGGGGCCCAGGACTGCCCCCAGGACTGGAGTTGCCTAAGCAGTGCCCAGCACAGGGGACAGTCACTGCCCTGGTCCTGCTGGCCACAGTGTTCCTGACAGGATGTATCACCAGGGCTGTAGGATGGAGAAGGTGGCTCCTTGATCGTCTCAACACCCTCTAAACAGTCACATTTTTTTCCTCTTCTGCATCTGAGTAAAAATGAAATGTTAGGCGATGTTAATAAAACTTCTCAAATGGTCCCTCAAGCAGCAGGACATTTTCACTCCTCTGTGCACACCCAGGCTTCCTGTAGCTTAAAGAGCTGGAGGCTGTCCTGTCCAGCACAGCACCAAAAGAGTTAACCAAGTCCAGTCTCAGCATCTTAATCTGGCAATTTAAAGATAAGATAAACAAATATCAGGGCTGCTCAGAGCCCCACTGAGCAGGAGAAAGGATTCTTATAAAGCAGTTTGCATTCTGTAAAGCAGACACAGAGGGAATCTAGCATGGCATTTCTGTCTGAACAGCCACTGCTCCTTGATTCAAAACAAGGGCTACATCCCATTTTCAGAGACAAAACTAACAGGGTTCATAGCTACAGATTTTCCTGCTTTCCCTCTACACTCTCTGTTGTTTTCACAGCCCTCTCTTGCCACCATGTCCAGTGCTTGATGCCCTGAAGAACCAAACAGCATCTGAAGAGAGACGAACCAACATCACCAGCTGGAAGACACAAAGACCAACAAAATAAAGAGGAGAGTGAAGTGGGGAGGTATCTGGAAAATAAGAACTGTTTATTTATCATAAATACAGATCGGCTAGGCGTGCAGTTTATCCCACAGACTCTCCAGAAAGCCACACACTGGAAAGCTGCCTCCCAGTTACTTCCCTTTTTCCACAAGACCAGGATGAACTCGCTTATCAGCAGCTCAGTGATCTTTTCTGCTATGGGATTGCACTGACATATTCCACCAACAGTATCTGTGTCTGCCAAAGGGAGCAATCCGTCTCCATGCCAGCAAACTCCTCCTGTCTGGTCAGACCTGAAGGTTTCTTAACTAATTAATTAATTCTTCCAGTGCTTGTTCAGAGCACAAAGGTATGCAGGGATTTTGTGGATAGGGGGGTGCATTCACAGACCTAACTGGGAATCTTGCTGCCAACATCTGTTTTGAGAAAGGCCTTTTTTAGAAACAGTATGAAATGAGGCTCTTCAGGCTTGTAACAGAAGTTTGGGCACATTGTTTAAGCAACAACCTCTGGATTTTGTCCCCACTAAGAACACTGCACTTTGAACAAGCTGATGATGTAGGATCTGATAATTACAGGTGGCTCCTCCCTGTGCAGGGAAGGCTGGATGTCCCCAGCATTGTCCCTGCCTCTGCCCATGAACCTGTGCTGGACTATGCCTGCAAGCAGCTGCTGAGAGTGACTGTGCCTGAGGCAAGAGCACAGAGTTCATCCTTCAGTCCTTGGGGCTCAGTTCTTCTCCAGGATTCTAGTGAGAAGTTCGTTCAGGCGATTCACCATTGGCCTGGGATCCTCATTCAGTCCTGCTGCAATCATGGCATTCTCATAAATCTGAAAAAGACAAGAAAGCACTAAATAAGCAGCAAAGCGACCTGCCTGAGGGAGGAAGGGAATGTCACTCTCCAAGACCTGCATGCTGAGATCAAAAATGTCTTCTGGGGCACCTGCTAGGAAAACATGGACCACAAGTCCCAGAAATACCCAGGGACCACAGAAGGATGTGACTCTTGCCCACTGTAATGGTTCACCCTGTTCCCTGCCATGCATGATCTGCAAGCTGGCTCTGGGAAGGATGGTACTGCTTCTGGAGAAGGTCTTGCTCTCACCTGGTCAAGCAACATCTGGGCCAGATCAGGCTGACTGTCCTTCAGCTCATTGAGCTTCTTAATCAGAGCATGCCTGTAAGAGAGAGATCAACACTGAGACTTGCTAATTTTGGACACAATGAGAAATTAATTTCCAGAATGAGCAGCTAAGTCACAGTGGGTCGCCAAAGTCAACTTCCTTGCTTCTGTTCTCTCCCATCTGTCCCTATAAGCCCCATGGTCCCCAGAGGGCTGGACACTGTGTGTGGGGGAGCCTCATGTGGATGGTGCCACGCAGCCTCACAGATTAAGGCTCTCTAGCACCGACTGCACTTTATAGGGAGGACTCTGCTAACTGGCATTCTTACACTGCCTCCTCTCTGCCTCCACCCCCGAGAGGCTGCTGTGCCCCAGGCCTAGTGCTGGTGTTGTCCCCCCTTACCCTGTGTTGATCTCCAGGGTGGGCTGCAGGAGCTGGGCTCGCTCCTCCTGGGTCTTGGCCAGCTGCTGCATGCGCAGGAAGTGGCGGGCAGCGCCCATCTCGAGCACGGTGATCATGGCAGGGTGGGTGTCCAGCCGGGTGGTCACCTGTGGCACAAGCACTAGTCAGGGCTGCCATGGACAATGCATGTCTTAGAGATGGGGAAAGTCTGAGGACTGGGAGTCTCCTTAGCACAGATCCGCACCAAACCTCCACATAATTCATCCCCATCCCACAGGAGCTACCTAAACCAGCAGGAAAGATGGGGGCCCAAATGGCCCCACAGTCCACAGGCAGTGGGTTGCAGCTGGACCCAAAGCATTCCTTGCCAATACACCTTTCTAGCCCACAAGCAAAGTCCCCAGCCTGTTCTTGTAACCTGAGCATCAACTGAAATATGGGCTTTGCTCAATATACATTGAGATGTGATTCTTCTGCTGCCACACTGACCATCCAATGACAAATGCCAGCATCCATACCATTTACACACAGGAGGGACAGAGAAGAATGACTTTCCCCAGGGTCCAAAGAAAAATCTGTGGCAGCAGATCCCCACACACCCAACATCTCTTTTCCCTAGATTGTTACCTCTGTGGATCTCCTGTACTCAGTTACCCAGACACGGAATACCCACCTTCACTCCAGTGACTCGAGTGCCTAAGGCATTCCTCATCCAGGCCATCAGATCCTCAGCCTCCTTCTCTGTCAGACGTTCTCCAGCTGTCAGGGAAAGAGGGCACATCTGAGCATGCATCTATAGTGTGCAATGGACAGTGAGCTGAGTTTCCACACTTCCATTTCACACTTCCATTTATCAGTTCTCTTGTGGGAACAGGAATGCAGCACCACTCAGCACACACCTATATACCCTCATCCCAGACCGTGCCATACCCTGAGAGGGCAGGCTCATGCCTTGCCAGTGGGTGCCTGCCTTCATCTGGGCACCAGATGTATGCATGGGGTTGAAATGAAATCATGGCAACTCCACACATGGCATTCCATTTAACTTTGATCATGTGAGATGAAATGAATCTGCAAAAACTCTAAGTTGCCTCAGACCATGTGAATGGGAGGGTGGAAGGCTGTTGCTCGGGAGCTGCAAGAGCAGGGGAGGAAGGTGTCCCCTCACTGGTTGCTCAGGGTAGCAGGACAGTGTGCAGCAGGAGGGGCCAGGGGAGCCTCACAGTACCTGAGCGGCTCTCCTCAAACTTCTCTTCCTTATAGTGATCAACAACAATGTCTGTCTCCACAGAGATCAGCTTCTTCTTGTCAAACTCCCGGAGGTGCAAGAGTGTCAGCTCATCAAACTGCTCATAGCAGAACAGCACCTGTGCCAACAAAGGGACAGTAGCACATTGTTTGGGATGTAACAGCATTCCCTCTGCTCCAAGCTCCGCACCAAACAGCAGGAACATCACACAGGAAACTCACAGGTTCAACCCCACAGTGACTATGACTCAGGGTGTGACATGAAAGCAAACCCTTGGAGGGATTTGTTACCACAGGTGGCAGGTCTGCAGCTGAACAAGTCCTGCTGCCCAGGGAAAAGTGAGAACCAGCACTGACTCCAGTCCTGAGAGGGCCACCTGCCCACAGAGGACACCTGTAACACCATTACAGCCCTGCACAGCAGCTCCCAGGCTCCTGCTCTGGGGTCCAGCAAAGGTAGGAAACAGATGTCAGAACAAGATGTCTGCACAAGTACTACATCATAGGATATGCTGAGTTGTAGGGGACCCATCAGGATTACTGTGTCCCGACTCCTGTCCCTGCACAGCACACCCCAACAATCCCACTCTGTGCCTGAGAGCATTGTCCAAATGCTTCTTGAACTCAGACAGGCTTGGTGCTGTGACCACTTCCCTGGGGAGCCTGTCCCAGTGCCTAAAATCTCTGGGTGAAAACTTTCTCCTGATACCCAACCTAAACCTCCCCTGACTCAGCTCCAGCCATTCCCTTGGGTCCTGCCACTGGTCATGAGAGTGAAGAGATCAGTACCTGCCCCTCTGCTGCCCCTTGTGAGGATGCTGAAGACCACAATGAGGTCTCCCCTCAATCTTCTTTTCTCCAGGTGAACAGACCAAGTGCCCTCAGTTGCTCCTCATATGGCTTCCCCTGCAGGCCCTTCACCATTCTCATGGCCCTCCTTTGGATACTCTATAACAGCTGAATGGGTTTTTTTTACGTTGTCCCTAAGAGTGTGACAGGTCCCTCCTGGCCTCATGCCACCATCTGAGCAGAGGCAGAGGGGGCCAGACAAAGGCACTGCACTGGCAGGGCTCTGTCACAGGCCTCACTGCCCTGCTCAGCTCTGAGAGACAGCCCTGAGAGCCAGTCCCAACCACTGCTACAGCAGCTCAGGGTGTTCCCCTGGCTGTGGCACCACTGCTCACCCACCTCCATGTCCTTCTTCTTCATGGCCTCGAAGTAGGGGGAGTGCTCAGCCAGGTGCCGGTTGGGGGCACACAGGTAGTAGATGTTCCTGCTGCCGGCCTTCATGCGCGAGCCGTAGTCGGTCAGGCTGGTCAGCTGCCCCGCGGGCAGGGCCGATGACTCGTAACGCAGCAGCTTTGCTATGTCCTCCTGCAAGAAACATGCTCCTGTGAGCTCAGGGCAGGGTCACTGTGCTCCACCCGACCACTCCCAGCCCCAAGGATGGCATGCAGGCCTCTTGGTAGCCCTACAAAAAGGCTCAGGGGATTCCGAATCCCTCCATTCCTGCTCCAGATATTAAGGAGGCAGAAGAGTGACCTAGACAGGATGTAGGTCAAGCTCTCCTGGAAATGGGAATTCAGGCAGAAGACAACAGGAGGGGAAGGCCCTACTTTATTGCCTCTTGTAGTTGACATTGCACCATGGAGCGCTGACAATGGTGTGGGTACAGAGACTCTGCAGAGTCTCAAAATAAATGGGAAGCAGCACCAGTCAGAAAGAGTAAGAGTTTGGGCACTAGAGAATCCATAGGTCTTGGTAGACCCAGGAACATTAAGTTACAGGCGTGTGAGTTCCATGGGGAAGTAGCAGTCTCCCTCATCCCAGCTCATGGTAATCTTTCCCATCAGCTGCAGCGCTTCAAGACTCCTGGTACCTTGACATCCTGCTCTGCTATCGTGACAATCCCCTCTCTCATGAATACCCCGTACTCCTCAAAGAATTTGGCATATTTCTCAGGGTCCTTCTTGCTCTGGTCAATGAAGAACTTGATCAACCTCTTCTGCAAAACATCGCGGAGCTTCCTGCAGCAGGAACAAGCCTTTTTAAAGACAGCTGCTAGAGCAAGACAAGACATTTTAAGTGAACATCTCTCTGTGCAGAGTTGTAGTGAGTCCACTGTCCCTTTTCCCTCATGGCTTTACATCTGGTCTTTGTATCTCAGTCCAGAGACAGTCGTGCTTACCTGATCAGGGCACTCTCCTGCAGCAGCTCCCTGCTGAGATTCAGGGGTATATCCTCACTGTCCACAACACCTGGAACACAGAGCAACCCTTCAATAGTGATGCAAACACGAGTGCCAGGCTCAGGAGGGCAGCCTTTGCCTCACTGCTGTGGAAGCCATCGTCCACAACCTGCTATTCCAGGTCCCACACACACCTCTAAGGAAGCGCAGCCACTTAGGCAGGATGTCTGCAGCTTTGGTTTGGATGAGGATTTTGCGGCTGTAGAGGGCAACGCTGGAGCCCATTTCCCTGCTGATGTCAAACATGGATGGCTTCTGCATGAAAAGAGACAGGAGGTAACCAGCACTGTGCAGGGTGCCCACATGACACTGTGGTCTTCCCTACAATGCTGAACCCAATAGGAGCTGCAATCTTGGCTCTCTTCCCTAGGGACCAACCTGAGCCATCCCCCTGCTCCTGTTGTGGCTCAGTATCCCAGCTACCCTGCGGCACCCAGCCCACTGCAGAGATGCCACACTGGATATTCCACTCTGCAGCCATATCTGCCTCCTTTCCCTCAGAAGCTCTCCCATTCTCCCCTTTCAGAGCAGCTGGGCAGATGTCCCACGTTCCCAGGACAGGACACGTACTTGCTCGGGTACGTAGAAGATGCTGCGGATGTTGAGGGGAGCATCGGTCTTGTAGTGCAGGACATAGCGGGGCTTGTCGTAAGCCTGCGCTATGAAGCGGTAGAACTCCTCGTGCTGCCACTCACCGATGTCTTTGGGGTCCAGCATCCACAGAGCCTGTGGAGGAGCAGGGAGAGGAGTTCTCATCAGCTCTGTGGCCTCCAGGATGCCAGAGCAGGGAAATAGAACCTTTCAAACAGACTCCTCTGCACAGCCCGGGACCAAGTGAGATGTGGCTCAGGCACATTATCACAAACTAACAAACTACTGCCCCTGATTTGGCCTTGGGCCACCCCTCAGAGGTAAATCTTGCCCTGCAACATACATAGGGCAGCTTTGTTTAGCCCAAAACAAAAGGGATTTGGCTAACCTCCATTGCCTCCAATGGCCAAGGGCATCCTGGGCAGATCCCACAGCTCAACTGACTGGCAGTACTGGTCAAATTCTCAAGGCCTGACCAGCAAGCAAAGGAAAAGCAAAAGTTTAAGTGAGCCTTTTGCAGCCAACCTGCCTCTCTGATAGAGGTCACTGTCTCAGCTAAGAGCTTGTGAAGCAGCTCCTGCACTGCCTGTTTTCTGCTGATTTGTTCTGAAGCAGCCTGGGAGATGCTTTGTGATTCACTGCAAGGTCACTGCTCCAGCACTGTTTCCCACATCAACACATGCACTGAAGCCATGAGCTCTAGCTTCCACATGCTGCTGCTCTAACCTCCCCGTGCTTTCTGGAGCACTCAGCCCATGCTCACAGCATGTTTCAGTTTTCAGTACCTCAGCAAAAGACTCATATCTAGCAAAGATGTGGGACTCAGAACTGCATGTTTCCAGCTGGGTGAAGCCCATGTCAGTCACTGCCTCCTTTGCCACTCAAGCCCTAACAAGTGACAGGAGTGATTTCTTGGGGACAACACAAACGTCCAGCTCACCCTGAGAGCCCAAGGGTTTCAGGTCCCTGGCAGCCCTGAAATCCTTAAGGGTTCCTCTGCCTCAGAGCCTTGTTCCACAGGTGGCTTCCCATCATTTCCAGCACACACGAGTGTCCTGGAGGGTTTGCACGATCACAGGTAGGAGGATTATGGACTCACGGGGAGCTAAGGTGTTTTACAGTAGCAGTGTTAGGGAAGGTGCTGCATTCTCAGGGGCTCACTTGTAGCTAACAGTTATCCCAGTTAGACCAGAAAAGCCCCAGCTCCACGCTGTGAGCATTCAGGAGCTCATCTAGGAGAAACCCCACCAGGGAACCAACTGTGGCTCTGTTTGCAGCGAACTGATGCTGATGTGTGAAAAACACAAAGCCAAGATCCTGTATAAAGAAAAGGCATGAAATGGGAGCATAATGAGAATAAAGCTGTTGCTGTAACCCAAGGGAAAACAGACTTTCTGATAAGAAGATAAAAGTCCATGACTCTATTAAGGGCATTTCACCCCTTGCTCTACTACTGCTCTTCTCCAGGGAGCCTGTTCTATTGATTGTCAGGTAGAGAGAGCAAACAGCTGTCTAAAGCTATTTCTGGTTTTGTAATTTAAGGGGCACAGCTAGAAAGCCTTTGGAACAGAAACACTATTATGCAGGAATCCAAATAAATAATCAGTGACTAATAACACCAATTACAGAACCTTAGATAAATTAACATGGTAAAATGTTTAAGTACAGTCTTGAAAGTCTGTGCAGTCAGTGCCACATTCCAGGAAACAAAAAAGCCACACACATGCTTTCTACCTGCTCTCTTAGGTGAGAAAGCTTTAAACAATCAGAAGAGGAGATACTGGTGGAAAATGATTCATAGATTTCTGTTTTAAAGATAATTAATTTCTCCCAAGTGATGCCTGCAATTGGGCCAAGAGCATCTGAGTAAAATGGATCTGGCTGCAGTATAATGTCAGTGGTCAGAAAATGCCAGCATCAAGCAGTGCTCAGCTAGGAGCTGGGAATAAATCAGGCTGTGAGCTGAGCTGCTAAAAAACCCCAACCACTCCCTGGCACTGGCTATTCCATGTGAAGGACAGAAAGAACTGCAGTGAGAGGTGTCAGCACACCAGCCATATGAGCAATCCCTACAGCACTAACACGTCACATGGCTTGAACAGAATAAGCATTATAAAGCACTGAAATAATAATTCAGGATAAGGGAAGATACAGATCTTGCCAATCTCCAAGAATTTTCTACAAGAAATGCAAACAAGCTGTTGCAGGTATGACTTCTGCTGGATTGTCTCTTTTTGTTCTAATTAACTGATCACTACAAGGTCTATGATATCCTGGACAATCCTCCTCTGATTTCCAGGGACAGCAGCAGCTTTATGCTGCTTCCTGTCTCCAGTGGAGGATTACAATGGTTCATCTCCATAAGTGACCTGCCTGTGGCCTCCACCTCACCTGTAACGTGTTAATTCTTCTCCCATTGAGGTACAGGGGGAAGCTGATGAAGTTGCTGTATTTTGTCACCACCTCTGGAATGGAAAGAAGACACAGAAGGGTCACCTTTGTGGAAACAACACAGCAAGAATTCCCTCAGTAACAGCAGGTGAAGGGAGTTGCAGGAGAGGAAAAATCCTGTAAATTCACCTCCCACCCACAGGCACCAAGAGACTACACAGAGCCCTGGGGGTAACAGCATTCCCCTCCTCTACTCACCCTTGACTCGGTCTTCATTTGCAAACTCTTTGCAGTCTTCTTTGAGGTGTATAATAATCTTAGTCCCAGCTCTGACTCCAGATGCTTCTGCAATCTCAAACATCCCTGAACTAGGATTAGAAACAAACTCTGTGTCAGTTTGTGCCTCAGGTACACCCACGATAGGACAGAGAAATGGTTTGTTAAACTAAGAGCACACACAACACTTCAAGGTCAAGAGGAAAAGGCAAAAAAGTCTTGAATGCTTGAATGCTCCTTGTGCCTCTGAAAAACCCCAAAAAACACATGGCTGTTTTCCCCCCAGAGACTCCAGACCCAGGACACACTGCTCTGCAAAGACAGTAGCTACTGAAAACCCAAAACAGTCTGGTACCTCAGTTTTCTCAAGAATTTAAATAATGTAGTAAATTCTTTATTCTGAGGAAATTTTAAGGGGATGCTGAGCTTGTCACCCTCGGAAGCTCCAATTTCAACATGTCCAGCAGCCCACAGCTTTGCCATCACACATTTGCAACTTCAAGCAAAAAGCAAAGGATGAGCATACAGATGTGACCCACAGAGGAGATGTGCCTGCAGACCCCAGCGCTGCACAGGCTCTGCTCTCTGTGGGTGCCTTGAGCCAAACTTTCAGAGGATGATTAGACCAAAGAGGTTCGATTTGTCCCTGTGGTGTGGGGCCCCCTAAGCTGCCTGCCTGCCAGCAGAGATGGAACAGGAGAGGCAGGTACTCTGTCCACAGCATGCCTGCTCTGACAAAGCAATTCTGTCCTTGGAGTTTCCACACTGGCACATTTGGCCATGCTTTGTTGCTGTGTATAACTTGAGCAGGACCTAAACCAGTCAGCCAGGTCCTGAAGGAACACACAAGCCCTGTCTTTGCACAGCTTTCAGGCCACACCTGGTCTGGACACAGTCCCCCACGCTGCCACCCCACTCTGCAGCCTCACCCCTCAGATGGACACAGCTCCCCACGCTGCCACCCCACTCTGCAGCCTCACCCCTCAGATGGACACAGCTCCCCACGCTGCCACCCCGCTCTGCAGCCTCACCCATCAGATGACCAGTGGTAGCCCGGGCTGCCTGGCTCTGCTGACTGTGAGAACACCTCCACTTTATCAGCCACCATGAAGGCTGAATAGAAACCCACTCCAAACTGGCCGATGATTTTACTGCTGGCTTCAGCTTGGCTCTGCAGAGCTTCTAGAAAAGCCTGGAGGAACAAAGGAGACACAAACCAGCACACAGTGACTTCAGGTATTGCTGGAGGTTGTGATCAAGCCCCAGCTGGGCTCCTCTGGCACTGCAGCCTGGCACCCTCACCCCATGCTCCCATCAATGCTCTGAGGAAGGTTCCCAAAGAAAAGGGTTTCTCCACAGCGACTGCACCTCTGGAAAAGGGGGGCACTGCTTAGAGCAGTGAAACGAAAACAAGTGATGGCTTGGTCAATCAGGAGCAGGAAGCCTTAAAATGGTGCCTCCAGAGATGAAATAATCAGGTACACATGTACAACACCTTGCTGTGGGGACAGAGCTGCTGCTCCCCTGGACATGGGGTAAATGCCAAGTGGGTGGGTGCCCCTCTTTAAGGATGGCTGGGCAGGAAAGTGTTTGGAGTGAGGGCAGTGGATGCAGCAGTGCTACACACAGGGCCCATCAGCACTGCCTGGGCTCCCTGGGCTTCTCGCAGCACAGCAGAGACCATTGAGAGCCAGAAGGCAGGTTTCACCTTCCAAGGGGGGTATAATTTCACAGCTGGGCTGGGGGCCAAGGGGCAAAATGGAATGAAAAATTACTGGGAGAACAAAAGTGGTTGTAATTGGAGAAGAGTTTTCTAAGGGAGGGAGAAGGGTCCTTATCCCAAGTTACCTTTGAGCCTGATCGAGCAATGGTACCAAGGTTAGAAACCAGCTCCTCCTGGGTCATCCCAATACCTGTGTCCTGAAAAGAAACAGCAATTGCAGCTGAAATATCAGTAGGGAATCATTGCTCCAGCAAACAGCACCCAAGCAACTCCTGCCTCCAACTCCCACTCTCTCCTTCCCCTCTGAGTAGTAAATCCAACAGCAGACTTCCAGCTGTGACTCCATCTGCCCACAGCCAGGAACACAGATTCAAAGGGCACAGAGCTCCAGGGGCAGCCACAGCTGCCTCCAAACCACCAGAAAGCTCAGAGACTCTGGCCATTTCTCAAGGAAAGACAAAACCATGCCAGGACAGGCTGGATTCTACATCCCTCTAAAAAGCACAGGATGGCAGTGCAGGAAAGAGATGTCAACCCAGCCATGGCCCCACAGTGCCAGATGTCATGCACACAGACACTCTCCATTCCTGAACTGGTCTGAGGGGGAGTTGAGGAGCAGTGAGAAGCAGCTTGTCTGCAATCTGCAGATGTGGAACCGATGCACTAACACTGGGAATCAGCAGCAGAGCAGTGACTCCTTTAACTCTCAGGTAATACAGACCCTTGTCTGCAAGCACCACATGAACTGATCTCCATCTGCTCTGCCTCTTCCCCCTTCCTCTCCCCCTCACCCTGTGCTCCATGATGTGAGTATGAAGCTGTCGACGTCCAGGAGAGCTGGGTATTGCATTCCCATGGGAACAGACTAATCCCAGCCAAAATACAATGCACTGGCTACACTTCGTGGTGCTCTGTCCAAGCTTCAGAGGCACACAGCTCCTTGTCATCCCCAGGTTATTCCAGAATTGCCCTGCTGCATGCAGATAAACATCTCCCTGCTGCTCACACATCTCAGGCAGCAGAGCCTGCAGAAGCACCACCCAGAAAAGGCTGCAGTAAGTCTCAAACCTGGCTGCAACTTCAATTTGGATGATACCCCAAGGCAACAAGGGTAACAGCAAACCCCAGCTAGAAATGGTCACCCGCTCTACACAGGATCCCAGCAAAAATCTTTCCCATTCTGTTGTCCAATGTGTTTTCAGACTTGTTCCACACATATTTTCCACAGGAGCAAAGGGCAGGCTACTGCCCTCCAGGATGCCACTTCCAAGAAAAAAGTGCCATTCCCCCTCCCAAATCCCAGCAGCTTCTCTACCTGACAGAAGCATCCCAAGAAGCCACTGTTACAGGTTCTCTGAGCTACTCTCTGAGGTGAAAATCAGCCAAGTGAGATGTGATTCTCATTCCTGTAAGGGATTCAGCTCTACCTGAGTACCCGTGAGCACAGTTATCACAGCTGACAGCAGCTGGCACATCCAGAGTGGGCTCACACATTGCTAGTGCCTTAGCGGGGGTGGGATTTGGTGTGCAGGGTCAGCAAAACCAGCTGCAGCAGAGCTGAGAGCTGCTAGGTGGCTCGGAGGCGAGGTGCCAGAGTGACCTCTGCCACCCATGGAGCATTTACTGGGCTTATTTCTACCAAAGTAAGTTAATGTCAGTATGTACTTCTTAATGTAGTGTTTAACTCCACTGAAGGATTGAACTGTTCCGCTTGTGAGGTGCCATGTGGGTAAGACATTTTCCTGCACCCCCACAAGTCACGGCACAGCAATACCTTTCCATGGGTTAAATACAGTAAGGCCAGTCAGCCCACTTGGCTGAGAAGAGGGATGATGCCCAGTAAGATCTCAACAGCGAGAGATCAAAAGCCAAGAAAAACAAGCAGCGTATGGCAAAATCTCAGGAATCTGACATGGTCCCTTCCCCCAGGGAAGAAAAAGCCAGAAAGAACAGTTTTCAGCATCTGGTTCAGTTTTTGTTCATGCCAGACCCTGAACAGAACTCTGATCCACTTCTATTTATAGCACAGCATGTCATTCCCAAATTCCAGTGTGTTAAAAAAAAATACATCCTTACCCCATAAATTTATTTGGCTATTGAATTCCTAATGCCCTGCCAAACTTACTGCAAAATGCTTAATGACAATTCCTGGAGACTACTTTGATGAGGGTGAATCTCATGAACAAAGAAAGCAGAGCTCAGAACAGCCGGGATGCTGACAGGGAGAGCAGAAAGCGAAGATCCTGGCAAAGCAGACATTCCCTACTGCAGGAAAACACCTGGGTGGATTAGGATGAAGACATCATCACGATTCAACCCACCCTTGCCATGTCCACATTTCCTACAGCAGCCCTTTGGCTCCCTTCACCACATGGAGCTGCTCGGGGGAACAGGAATAAAGCAGTAGCGGAGGAGAGACGAGAGCCGAGCTCTGCAGAGCAGGAACTCTGCAGTCATGGGAAGCAGCTGAACCTGCCCATGAGCAGCCCACCTGAGGCTGGGCTGACACAAGTGCTGGCAGCTCCAGCTTCATGAAATCCAAGGAGGGAGCTGGTGGAACTTCTACTGCCCTTCTCACACCACTCCATGCTGCACCAGCTGCTGCTCACCCACTGGGCATCTTCACCAGGAACCACCATGGCATCACACAACCCCTGCAAACACCTTCTACCCACCACCATCCCGCCCTTGCTCCACCATCAGCATTACAACTTTTCTTCCCCTACACACAGTTCTAGCCCTCCTTTCAGCCTGCAAGAAAAGCTTTATCAGGCTGACCACAGCCACAGGAGAGCTATTTGTAACAGCACATAGCAAATTGTACGTGGGGCTTCTCAAATTACAAAACGTGAGGGATATGCTCAGAGTTCCATGTACCAAATGTTTCTGCACGGCTTGGAGAGACCAAGACACAGAGTTCAGTGCACTGACCCTTCATTAGATGAAGGTTAATTACAGAAGACCTGTGTTACTCAGCAGAACCACCACCTCCTCACTTGGGTGAATTTCTCTTCTGGTACTTCTTAGGGTGCAGAGTAAAAATCCTCCCCCAAACCATCCCCTCTACGAGACAACGCAGAGGCTGCAGACCTTCAGACCGTAAAGGGCTGGTGGCCACAAGTATTGAACTAAACTCAGTAGCATTTACCCCAAAGAGACATCATCGGAACTTTGCTTTTAGCACCTTTTTATGTGTGGAGACCTCCCAGGTACCAAAGCTGCTACTGACCTGCACCTTTGTGCCTTCTGTGCCCTTTGTTCTAACCCTGTGGTGAGGGCGCTGGATGTTTGCAGAGATCTGCAGTGTAAAGATTAGTTTAGCTTTGCTCATTACCTGAGTCCGATTTAAAGTATTGCAGAGCTTCCTTACACCTAACAACCCATTAACCAGCCATTAACTGCTGCCTCTGCCATGACTGCATTGGAAGGAATGCTCCCAGTTAGAGGTACCTGGTTGAGATACTGTGTCTTTCACTTTGCTTTGTTGCAAAACAAACACTTGAAACATTTATTTCAGTGTAAAACCTCAACGGGGCATCAGAAGAACACTGACTATATTATAAAGACATGCTGCTTTCACCAACTGATAAGGTAATAAAATCCCAAAGTGTCTTATTAGCACATGTGCCCACAGTTATTTAAATACCTTGATTGAAGACTTAAAATTCACAAGACCAGGACAGCAGCTGCACTAGAGCAACGTTCTGGCTTAGAATCATTAAAGCGTCTGCAGCAGCAGCAACCAGCAGATGAAAAGTCAGAATAAAACTGATGCCTGTGAACACGAGGTAATCTTGGCCTAGTACATGGAAGCTGTCCAAAGCAGAGAGCCTGAGCTTTCCTTTGCAAAACCACAGGCTCGGCCTCCACCCATACAGGTCTAAATACCCGCAGTCCAGAAAAGTACTGCCTTTCATCCACTTTGAATTTCCCATTTTTATACAGGATATGCTCTTATTCTGCCATGAAGAGAACTAAAAGATTGTGCACTTCCTTCCTTGGGCCACAGGCTATGTGAAATGTGTTTATATTTGTTAAAGATGATGCAACTACTGGAAGCTGTAGCCCATCCCTGCAATCTGTGGCACATTTCTGTAGGTTTAATGCCACCTAAGACTTGCTAAAGTACAGCCAGATTTACCCCTCTATCTCCACCTGTCCATCTCCTGCTTCCTCAAGCCCAAGTGACACACAGATGCTGCAGTGCAGGTCACCCTCTCTGCTGCAGCCTGGTCACACAGGGGAGGGGGACTTCTCCTGCTCCCCACCTGCCCCAAGCTTTGTAGGACACAGGGGTGCATCTACACTGAACTGCTACAGCCCAAACAGCCCAGTCCTTACTGGAGCCCCAGGACAGCCCAGTCCTTGTTACAGGCTGTTTGTAACTGGTGAGGCAGGAGAGATCTGCTCAGCGATAAAGGGAGCTGTTGCAGGGAGGAGTGGCGTTTGCAGTCATTTTAACTCCTCCCAAACACAGCAAACTGGTGATTTTGTGGCTTCACAGACACTGATTTTGGATGACGGCAACAGAGAGATGAAAGCCCAACAAAGGGAACTGAGCAGCCCAAGCTCTGGCAGTGACTACGCTGCTTTCCCATGCTAGAGCAGCAAGCACACTCCCTCCCCCAGCAGCAGCAGCCATCAGCTCTGTAAACATTTCAAACCATTTCCTCTAAACTGTCCTAGCCCTAAATTAAGCACCAGCAAGGAACAGGGCTGCAGCCCCAAGCTCACACATCACCACCAGGCATAGCAGCACAGCAGAACTGCACAGCTCCAACACCACCACAACTCAGCCAAGCGCCTGTCACCTGCCTGTCACCTCGTGCAGGTGCTGAAGGTGAGCTCTGTGCCCACAGGGCCTTGGGGTCTGTAAGAGGCTCTCTGTTCCCACCTCAAAGGGTCCAAAACCACATTGGTAAAGCCTCAGCATGCAGAACTGCAGAGCTCTGCAGAGCTGTTCTCATTGGAAACACACCCCTCACATTTTCAAATGGATTTTCTTAAGAGCTCTGACCTTGCAGGCTGTGGCTGCTACAGACGGAGCTGTCCTAGAAACACAAGGCAGTTTTCAGAGGGATGGAGGAAATGGTGGAATTTGCTAAAACAACAGGACTTTGGTGAAGGAAGCGAGGTGGTGGAATTCAGTCAACATGTCCCTCTTAGCAGATACTACACTGCAATGCTTAGGTGGAATATTCCTGAATGAGGACATCCTATCAGAATTCTGAGTCTTGCTGTGCTTATGACTGGAATTCAGTCCTGGCAGAGAACAAGTAGAACTGCAGTCACTGAACAGAGATAAGTATAGTCCTATACTAGATCTACATAATCCCCCAGGAGCGTGCCTGTAATGGCCATCATACATTACAGACCTGCCTTTTCTCAGCTCAGTGAGACACAAAGAGATGCTACAAGGCTTGGAAGAGGAGGGGAGAGATTCAGGAGATCCAGGGGCATAGAGCAGCAAGAAGATCTGAGGAGAACATCTGAGGGATCAGAGTGGGACAATGGGACCTTTCTAGGAATAAAAAAGGGGTGACCATTGCTACAGATCATGTATGAGGGACCTGCTGCCTCTTTTTTGGTAGGTCCTAGTAGATACAGAAAACAGAACAGTGGCTAAGGGACAGATCCATCTCTGCCTCAATCACTGCAGCAAGCTTTCTTTCACCTTTGCATTCCTGAAAGGCAGAGAAATGTTCTGAATGACGCTTGTTCATGGTAATCATTATATGCAGTTTGCTTCTTCAAGAAGTTATAAATAACCCCCTGACTGGAAGTAAGGAGCTTTCAGCACTCTGGAGAAGGTAAAGCTATTAAAGAGATTGGAGCAGCGTTGTTCTTGCTGCTCCCCACAGCCCAGGACTGCTGCAGTTAAAAGCTTCCTAGTTAAGACTCATTTAATGGCATTAGAGAAGCACTGGCAGCCAGGCAGGGGGTTATAAAAAGCCCAATCCCTAACCTATCTAACTGGGATGGCATCAGAGGCACCCTGCAAAGTGGGCAAGCAGCTCTCCAACCAAACTGCCAAAGGAGGGGACAGCTTCCACAGGGACAGGGCATAAGTGGTAACAATGTCTTGATGGAGTCAGATGTTTCGTGTCCACTACAATCTCAAAAGGGAAAGATGAGAGAAAGGCAGGAATGACCCCCTGCCTGGGGCTAAGCGAGGGCTCCTTAAACAATTGGTGTTACACTGGAGTCAGAAAACTGCAACAGTGTGACAGGAATAGCAAAGCCCCTGCACCATGGTTTGAAAATCTCTGCTTGGTGATTGTGTTGCCCACTGACAAGCACTAACTTCCCCATGGCAACTGCAGCACTTGTTCTGCAGAGGAACAGAAATATAAAATAACTGTACAGCCTCCAACAGCCCCCCGTGCTTTTGTCCCACATCAAAAATATCAGCCTGTGTGCTCTTGCCTGTGCCACATCTCCCCTGGACCTGCCATGGTCACTCAGTGCTGCCTGCTTCCTCCTCCTCTGCTCTCCTGAGAACGTCCACAGCTACACTCATGGCTGACACAGCTCCATGAGGAAAATGACCAGTTTGCCTTCCTAACATTAGGAACTTTGCCAAGAAAACACCAAAACCGAGGCTCAGCCTCCCACCCTGGACAAGAACCATGAGCAAGATCAAAGTACAGAGAGAAGGCCCAGCTCCACTTCCCTCCCCACGCTGAGGCCCACAGGTGACTGACTGCACTTACAGACTGTCTCCCTCCCAATCAGCATTTTGGCACCAGCAGGGACAACCAAAACTTGGGCACAGGGAAGTGCTGTGCTACTGCCCAAATCTACAGTCCCACCTGTGCCTGAGGGCAGAACCTCAGCATCAGCTGGAGGAGATAGAGACAGGCAGCAATGGGAAGTTCTTCTCACCACCCTCACATCTCCCCTCTCACTAGGGGAGAGAAGATCTAAAAGCAACCAGGTAACCTCTTAGACTTAAGGAAGAGCATGAAAACCTCCCCAAAGGTCAGGAGGAAACCAAATTCACAATTTACCCACTAGTGAGAAACACACACAACCTGGGAAGTGCACTAGGTAGTTCCCAATAGGGAAAGAAGGAGCAGCAAATTTTCCTATGGCGACAAGTGGGGAGCAGATACGTTGCTGGTTTCTCATCAAATCCTGAGGTTACAGCCTCATGAACCAGAGCCCAGCTGAGGACACAACATTTTTTGGGCAGGCTTGGGGACTGTGCTGCTGCTCAGCTTCCAGTGACTCTTCACAGGACAAAGGCCAGTGATGAGAGCAGCAGGGAGTAACACTTTCCTGTTACCAAAGGGAGTTACCTGGATAGTGATGGTTCCCTTTCCGCTGTCTGTCTGCAGATGGATCTCCAGCTCTGGCAAGGCCTTCCCTTCAGTCATCAGCCGGTGACGCAGCTTCTCCAGCGCATCACTGCCATTGGAGATCAGCTCCCGGATAAACACCTGGGGACGAGACACAGCCTGACACTGCAGCCTGGCCTTCCCCCCTGCACAGCACTCCCAGAGAACTGGGAGCTCATTGGTTCCCACAAACTAATTCCCAGCTCCCCAAACTGTGTTTCCCCATCATCTGCCAGGAGAACAGTTTGTCCAAACTCAATGTGAAAACTGCAGAGGCTCAAGGCTCACAGAGTCACTCAGCTATACCTACAAATTGTTTTAAAAACACATTTTCAAGGTGTCTTAAGAAAACATTATTCAAGAAAGCTTGACATGAAAGCTCAGGACTCGCTGGGAGCTGAACAGTTTTTCTCCCAGCTCAACCATTTTGGACGTATCCCTTGACAGAGATGGGGCTTTGCCAATAGAAAATCTCCCAGCGAGTTGTGGGTGTCTTACCTCCTTCTCTGAGTACAGGGAACGGGCAACAATGTCCAGCAGTTTCTTTGTTTCAGCCTGGAACTCATGTTTAGAGGCTGCACCTGGAATAAAGGTTAGGGTTGGGGTTGTTCAGTTTGGAGAAGAGAAAGCTCAGGGAGCACTTAGAACCCCATCCAGTGCCTAAAGGGGTTCCAGGAGGGCTGGAGAGGGACTTTGGACGTGGGCCTGAAGTGACAGGACAAGGAGGAATAGCTTCCCACTGCCACAGGGCAGGGACAAATGGGATATGGGGAAGGAATCCTTCCCTGTGAAGGTGGGGAGGCCCTGGCACAGGGTGCCCAGAGAAGCTGTGGCTGCCCCTGAATCCCTGGAAGTGTCCAAGGCCAAGTTGGATGAGCACATCCGTACAGCCATCCCTGCAGGTAGGGAGCTGTGCCCAGGAAGAGAAACCTCCTCAGAAAGAATAAAACTACAAAACATCTCAGCTGAAAGACCATTCTTGGCCTTTTAAAAATAGCAAGAGGCATTAGAGAACTCTGGGAAAACACAGGGAAAAGCCACAGGTCCCACATCACCTCTGCCACGCCTTGCTGGCGAGGACTTACATTCCCCAGGGATGGGGTGAAGCTGGAATGTGGGCAGCCAGCACATCAACCCCACCAGGGACTTCCCAGCCTGGTAGTCTCAAAAGTGCCTCCCAGAAAAACCACGGAGACGCAGAGGTAAGATGTTGTTTCTGTGCTGGAATAACTCATTGCTTAGACTGCTTTAGAGCACCTCTCCCTGAAGCTGTGCAAAGCAATTCATTCTAACTAAAGGGCTGACACCAGGACTCTCATCACACCTCCATGATCCACAGCAATGACCTGGGCAGGCACAGCTTGCTTCTGGGACAGAAAATTCTTTTCAGCCGGTTCTAGTGCCTGTGGAGCCTCCACACATACACATGGCCATCAACTGCCTGGCTAAGCCCATGGATGCAGCCTTGATGTCCTCGTTCCTCAGTAAAGGCCATTCTGACCTCCACCCCCAGTTTTTGGGAGGTGATGGTGCAACACAAATTCAAACGATGTGGTGACTAATACCTGCACTTCCTCCAGAGGCAGCAGCACTGCTGAAGGCTCACCTGCACCACACCTTGTCCCAGGTACACCCCAAGAGTGTCCCCACAAGACATCTGTGCCCAGGCCCACCTTTCACGTTCTCTGTGTTGCTGATGATGGTGTGCAGGGGCTCTTCCTCCTTGCTCTCTGCTGTTTGCGTGCTGTACATCCGAACAGCAGGAATGCTGGAGGCAGGAATGTTGTACTGGAGGCTCCAGCGTTGGAGTATTTGTCTTTGCAGACATGCTGCTCCTTTTGCTAAAGACACAAGTGAAGATATTTCAATACACATCACAAGTTCAGCACCAACAGGAGCACTCCTCAGAGGTCCCACCTAGGCAATCCCATGGGAGTTACACTGAACTGTTCTCTCACAATCCAAAACCCACCATTCCCCTCCAGCGTTGCCTTCACTGCATAAAAAGGGCAAGTTGCTACTTTGGCTCTTCTGAATTAAAATTTTATCGAGAAGATGACAATTAGCAGCTTTCCCACAGAATCAACCAGTGAGGAAGAGGCAGCCTGCAGCTTTCACTGCTGTTACCTGGCTAAGATGAAGACAACTCCCACATCACTGCCTGTGAAAATACAGATTGGCAATAAATATTTGGCCCTTGACTGTCCAAGCACAGGGATTACATCCCCCAACAAAAACTGGGTCCAGGGCAAGCAGCACATGCAGCAGCAGCAAGGCCACCAGTCACAAAATCAGTGGGGGAAATGAGACCAGTCAGGAAATGGCACAAGCCCCTTTAAGGTCAGGGATTCCCAGTTCTCCTCCTTTCATTGTGCCCAGGTGAACTCAACAGTCTTCCCTCTGTTGGGGGATGAATCAAAGCCAAACTTGGTCACAAAAAGACCATTTGCAGCACTATAGAGCTCTGTCCAAAGCCTATTCCTTGGAATGATTTCTGAATTGTTGGGACAATGGCCTGTGCCAGAGCAGGACCCCAGAGGGTGTGGATCTGACCCTGCAGCTGTCCTGGGGAAGGTGGTATCTTGGCCTCCCCTAGTCCTACAATGAACATAAACAGACTGGACTGATCTGGGAAGCAGAAGAGGGAGCAGGACAGAGCAGAGCCAGGAGAACTTGGATAAACAGCAGAAGTGGCTGAAAGCAGTGACAAGCTCATGTTTTTCTTACAGCTCACTCTGTGCCTGTTGGCTGTTTCATCCAGCAAGGGAAGGAGGCAAAACCTGTACCTGACATTTTCAATGGGTCCTTTCTTTAGATGACTGGGTACAAAAACACCCAAAGACTGAACTAAAACCCATGAGTATGGCAAGAGTCCCAAAGCACACCTGTGACCTCCTTGGAAACAGCTCCCATGGCCATCCCCTGCCCTCCAGGCCAGCTGACATGCTGGGAGAGCTCGGCTCCCTCCTGAACCTTCTTCCACCTTGCCACGGCCCTCGAGTGAACTCAGTAATTCCAGCCCTTTCACCAACATCCCTCATCCTCTAGCTCACCTTGGAAGGCCTCAGGCTCGCTTCACAAGTGCTCTGCAAACCTTCTGCCCCCCATAGCAGGTCCTACAGTCAGCGTGGTCATCAAGAACAGGTCTTGCTGCTCCAGACCATCGTGCTGGGCTCTCACTTGCTCCAGACCAGGTGAACATGAACCTCTGCGCTTTAACGGCACTTCCGTCTCCTGCACCTCATCCTCAAGAGCTGACAGAGGAGGCTGTCAGTCCTTGTTCTTCCTCCTCCTCCTCACAGAAAGCTTTGAATCAAGCATTCTCCAGCCAGAAGCTTGAATGACTCCCCAGTCATTCTGCCCTTAAAGAAAAGAGCCCACAAATAGTTCTAAATGCATCTGAACACCTCCCACACACATAACTGTGCTCTCTGCGTCACAAACAGCTCTGCCGCATTATCGCAGGACACATTCTGGAACTTCCATTCCACTGCCTGTGCTGGGATCATCTGGGAAAGTGGCAAGGAAAACAACCCGGATGGCTGAGGTAGAAAGCAGCAGAGCACTCACTGTCCAGCCCCTCAAGCTTCAGAGGGGAAGGGCCTGCAGCCCAGGTTTTATATATTTTATTTATGTATTTACATATTTTATGCTCATTTTATGAGTGGTGTAGGATACTGCATTGTACATAAGCACACACACACATTTCCCAAATAGCAGAAATAAAAGAGGGAATTTTGCTCCCTCCCTGACTCCAGGATCCAAAAAAAATACAGATCAGCAGCAGCTTAAAACCTTAAGGTCACTTCTGTCACCAGATGTCCAGGCAGCAAAGCCCCAGAGCCACCACACAGGTTACCCCCCAGCCCATGAACACTAGCTGACTCTAGAAACTACAGCTATTTATAATTTTATTTCTGGCTATTTTTAATTGTTGAGGTATTCACATTTTTTGCCTCCCTATCTCTAAAGCACAGTAATAAATCACCACCCATCAATTCGGAAGTTACTTTCGGATTTGTGCAATGTTTGGTCTTATCATCCTTAATTAACAGCCTGTCCCATGCCAGGGAGAGACACAGCTCATTAAATACAAGCTGCAGCATCTTCAGCCCATTTGCTTCTTGAGAGTCCTTGCCTGGAGCAAGTGAGCAGAAAAGGCTCCTGGCTATTCTGGGTATAAAACCACAATTATCAGCACACAAGAGCTATTGAGAAGCACCTGCTGAGGTAAGAGGTTATGTGGTACTCATAATGAGCCTATGAAACAAAGAAACAAATTCCTAAGCCCAGGCAACAGAGAAGGAATGGCTCTTGCCCCAGATAAGCACTGTGATGTTTTGGGGAAAATCAGACCTTTTGATATTGTGTTAATCAAATGTGGAGCTTTAGCACAGCCCACACCCCTTCCTATTCCCATCATTGCTCCACCTGTACTGTGAGAGAAGGAGAAACCCCCATTACTCCCCAAATTCCAGTCCTCTGTGATCCCAAGTGATCCTGTGCCCATGGCTACAGACCTGCCTCACACATGGACAGCATAGCAAAGACAAAGACCTTCAGGGGCTCCTTTCAATCCAGACATAAGGAAGTCTCAGTGGTCCCCCAACCAGCCCCCCAGGAAACACAGCCTCCTCTGGAAACACCACCGCAGTGAGCAGAGCCGAGCACCAGTCAGAGATTTAGGGTGGGAAATCCTGCAAAAAGCAGTTTGTGGCTCAAAACAAAAGAGAAGAATCTGGGTCAGCAGGAATTACCATACCAGCTCCAGGCCGGGCAGCCGGGAGCCCGGGGAAGCTCGTGCGGGGAAGAGCTCTAGCAATTAACGCTCGCAGCTCAGATCTCATTACACAAAAGGGCTCCCTAGCTGGGCACCAGATCCCTGAGAATCTGGGGAGAAGAGATTCTCTGAGTGACCCCCTCACACCAACACATCTCCCAAAAAGCTCTGCACCAGTTTCAGCCCCCGGAATTGTGAGAGCAGAGAGGAAACACTGCCAGCTCTGCCGATGAGGGAAGCGACGGCTGTCCCTGCAGCCTGGATCCAACCGAAATGAAACACCTCCTGCCCCTCCCTCTTTATCCCCACCCCACACAGCTTCTGATCACTATTTTTTCCCTGAGGGACCTGAAGGACAGGTTAAGGAATAAAACTCTGGGTGTGCTGGAGTATGTCGAACCCACCAGAGGCAACAGCTCTGTTCCCAGACACGGATGCTAACAAGCCTCTGGGGATTTCTGTGGAGGAAGAGCTGGATTGCCCAGAAACACTGAAGTGGCACTCCGTGACACAATAAATCTGACAACCCGACCCTGAATGTGACCCTATTTGTCACACAATTTCCTCTGTCACAATTTCTCTTCATAACCCGCAGGGAAACCACAGACCACACCAACACCACACAGATCTGTCAATTAGAGGCCAAACAACAGATAAGGAAACACGGAGCACAGCACGGGCTGCTGGCAGGAGACAGGCAGGAAACTCCTCACCATGCTTCGGTTAACGGCAACTCACAGGCACATTTCCAGCCCACGAGGGCCTTGATAGGGGAGCACATCCCATAACTGAGGCCTCAGAGTTTGGATTTTCTTAGCACTCACTCCTGTCAGCTGTCTGAGGTGAAACTTCAAGTGCACCCCTGGGAAATGCAAACCCTTCAGGCTCATTTGTAAAGTCCCCTGGTACTGACATGGCCAGAGATCAGCAATGCTGCTGCCTTCTGCTCTCATGCAGGTATCTGGGCTGTGCACCCTGTGTGAGCTGGGACATGCACCAGGACATGATAGATGATCTGAACACGCTGTACAGCCTATATAAGCCAGCAGACACCTCTGGATGTCCTATACACCTTATATAGGCCAGGAGATGAACTGGGAGTGCTGTACGAACCAGGACAGAAACGTGGATATGTTATATACCCCTATACGAGCCAGGACATGAACCTCACCATGCCACATGATCTGCGCATGCTGTACACCCTGTATGAGGCAGGACATGACCCTGGACCCGCTGGTTGCCCCGAACGTGCTCTCTGCCCGATCCGAGCCCGCGCTATTCCCTGTGCAGGCCCATAATAACTCGCCCCTCCCCAGGAAGCAGCGCTGGGCGTTCTCGGGTCAGTTCAACGGGCGCTGTGCGCGCTGAGCCCGCGCTGCCGGGCCGACGCTCCTTCCGCCCCGGCCGAGCGGCCACGGCCGGCACCAGCCGAGAGCGACGGGGCGCTGTTTGCGGGACACGGAGCCTCCGCACCTCCAGAGGACGCACAAGGCCGAGCGCGACTCCGGGCAGGCGCGACCGTCCGGGCCGAGCCATGGAGGTCCGGCCGCCCCCTCAGCCCGGGGGCCCGCGCCCCTCACGCCGCCCGTCCCCCCCTCACCTGCGGGCGGGCGCAGCCCGGGCGCGGCCCCGGAGCGCCGCAG
>VZRV01007331.1:0-98481 GCA_013398115.1 Falcunculus frontatus | reverse complement strand
AGCGCCGCAGGGCCGCGAGGAGACACCGCCCGCCCCGCGCCGCCGCCATGCCCGCGCTGCCCTCCCGCGGCGCCCGATGATGACGTCACGGGGCGGGGGCGCGCGGAGTCCCCCACGCGCGGGCTGTGCGTGACGCGCGCGCGGTGACGTCACGCTACCCCTCAGTCCGCGCGAGCTGGTTCCCTCACGGCCCCCGGCCGAGTGTCTTCACGGGGCGCCCGGGCTCGGTCCCGTTACCGCCCCGCCTGGGTCCCCTCACGGCCCCCGGCCGAGTGTCTTCACGGGGCGCCCGGGCTCGGTCCCGTTACCGCCCCGCCTGGGTCCCCTCACGGCCCCCGGCCGAGTGTCTTCACGGGGCGCCCGGGCTCGGTCCCCTCCCGGCTCCGGCCGAGTCCCCTCACAGCACGGGCTCGCTCCCGTTACGGCCCCGCCTGGGTCCCCTCACGGGGGCGTTTCCGGGGCTCTGCCAGGAGGTCGGAACGTCAAGCCCAGGACACCGTTTCTAAACCGCTCCTGTTTTGGTGGTTAAAATCCCGTTCGTGTTTCTGAGGACTTGTCAGGAAAGCGAGTCAGACACAGGTTACAAACCCACCCTCCTCTCCCTGCGGGTATCTCACAGTGAATGACCTCGGGAGCCCATTCCACGGGACCGGCTGCGGTAGGAGCTCGGCAATTGCAGCTGGCAGAGCTCGGTGCTCCGTGGCTCTCCCAGTTTCCCCACGGAGGGGGCTGAGGGCCGAGGAAAGGCTGCGCCGAGCTGGGAGCAGTCCTCAGGAAGCCCCCGTGTGCCACACCTTGGCCGGGCACCCTGCTCGACTTTGGGCCAATTGCTTAACATCTCATTTTTCCATTTCTCTGAAACTCCTCATCTCCCAGGGCTGTTTGAGTGTAGTTCATCGAGATCTAAGGGGCTGAGGTACTGGAGAAAGGCTTTGGATGGGATGTGGGTGAGCGAGGAAATGAACCACTCTGGTGAGACGCGAATTTGGAATGTGCGTGAGAGCAGAGCTGGGCCTCGATGAACACCACAGCCAAAAATAAAAGATGGAGCAGGTCTCTTTTGCTAAGCACTAACCAATTCCAGACCGAGGAGCTTTCAGGAGGGAACCATGCCCACCGAACAGAGCCATCTTTGTAATCCCAGGCCCCGGGGAGCTCGCTGGAAAGCTCCGTGTGCAATTCACTCGTGCTTGCAGCTGATCTTTTGGGACTATGCCGAGCCGAGTGTTGTTTTGGAGGTTCACATCTAAGGTTTGTGGGGCACTCGACGTTATGGATTAGGTGCAACAAACCCAGCACGAGCCTTTGCATCACTCCGACACCCTTCCGCTGGCTGCATTTCCACCTGGAACCAATTCCAGCCCTTCATCGAGATTCCCTGTGCTGCAGCCAAAACCAAAATGACTTCTGAGCCGGTTGCAAACGCTTCCCTCCTCTTCTGTGCTCACTGATACCTCCCGCTGACCCCACGGCACTCCCGAGAGCGATGCTGTACCAGAGCTCTTGTACCTGCTGTGAAACACCTGAATCCTCCTCCTACCTCACCCTGGGTGTGCTTTGACCATTAGCCATGAAATGTGCTCCTGCAGGGATCGCAGGGGATCTGATACAGATCCTCCACTCTCTCCAGGTTCGTTTCAATTATCTGGGGGTTGGCTCCAACTTGCTTCAATCACTGTCCTGGCAGCGTCCTGCTCTGCATTTTAAATTCCCGGCTGTGGAGAAGCGCAGGGAAGGACAGATTGCCCTGCACAGCAACCTCTGCGGTGTTCCCCCAGCTCCAGGGTATCTGCTCCATCTTCCCTGCGCTGGAAGAACCATGGGCTGCAATTTGCTTTCGGAGAAGCATCCGATGTACATCCAGATCACCCTGTAGGCCATGAACTGCTGTCGTTTACTGCTGTCCACCGCCACCGGCTACAAGGGACAACATCAATTGCTGCCTTTTACCAGTGACCGAGGGGGGACTGTCCCAGCCTATTTGGCAAGAGGGCTCCTCTTCCTCACCCCTTTGCTCTAACGCATGCGGGAGGCAGACGGAGTGGGGAGCACTCACACAGGTGCCGTGGGCAGATCTCAGTCCCGGTGGGACAGGGTCGAGCCATGAGGGGAAGCCCAGCTGTGCGGGCAGCAAGAGGGAAAGCTCCCAGCCTGCGGCAGCAGCAGCAGCGGCGGGAGGCAGGAGCCAGCAACGGAGCGGAGCAGGGTAGGCAGCCCCGGAAAAGAGCAGAGAACCATCGCTGCAGCTCGACGTTCAGATTTAAGCACCTTCTCCCACTCCAGAATTCAGTGAGGGGAAGGTTTTACCCACCCTCTTCAGTGGTAAAGCTCCTGCACCAAGCTCCAGTGCATTCTCACCTTATAAATTCCCATGTTTCTAGGATGCTGTTCCTTACTGACCGTACCTCCCCATCAAACAGACAAAGACTTGGAAAAGCCATGCCCACCCAGGCTTCAGCTACACTCAATTTCCTATCAACACTCACAGGAGACTGGAGTGAAGCTCCCCGAGGCTGCAGGGACTGCACCCCCAGCCCCTCCTCAGGTTTGATTTCAGCTCTGCACTTCCCTTCTCTTCCTGGTAAAACACCTGCTCTTACCTACTACACCTGTGGGTATCGGATCTACATCGATCCCTTGGCTCTGTGATCTCGCCACACTTCAGGTTGTACTTAAAAAATATTCCAGTATTTGCTTCCCATCCATTGTTTTTTTCCACTCTTCCCCAGGAATGGGCATCCAAGCGAGCTGCAGCCTGGGCCACACCAGCTCTGTGCTCCACAAAGGGCTCAGCTTATCCAAATCCGGAAGTGGCGCCAATGCCTTTAAAATGGAGGCTACTTAGAGGAATTAGTGAGATTGAGTGCAGTTATCTTAACCTCGGGCGTCAGGCTCTGCTGATCCTTGCGGGCACCAGCCAAGTGGAACCATCCTTCAATCCAAGCAGTTTTACCAGCTTTTATTAGAAACACCAGCACATTTCAAGTTTCCTCTTTTTGATCACAAATATAGTATTTTTCCTCTTTTTAAGTACACAGCATGAGACACAGCATCAGGGCTTCCATCTTTTTTTTTTCTGTTTGTTTTGGGGGTTTTTTTACAGCAATTTCTTTTGGACAAGCTTTGGGTTTAGTGTTCACTGACCTCACCCCAGCCCCAAATTTTGACATCTTGAATTGCTGAAGACAATTGCGTGGGCAGATGAATCCGATGGTAGTGAAAAAGGTACAATAGTTAAAAGTTTGCACGTAAAAGTTGAAGCAGAGACCCTCTCCAGTTAAAAAGGATGAAGTGGCGCCGCAGCGCACGATTTTCACAGTACGGGAACAAAAGTTGAGATAAAGATTTGCTCTTCTCCCCCCCGTTCTCCCCCATCAGTGTCCCAGTAAAAACGTTAAGGCTGGAGGAAGCGCTAACTGGATGTGGAAAGCCACGTGTGCCCGGTGCTCCCCGGGATACCGTGCTGGGTTCGCTGCACAGCCCATGCCGGGCGCATGGAACAGAGAAGCCTCGAGGTCTGAGGGATGGCGGTTTAGGCTCGTCGTGGTTTGAGCTCACACCTACGCTGGGAAGTTTGCCCTGGACTTTTTAACTCCGAGAAAGCAATTCACTGAGGGGAGGAGGAGTGAGTATCCCAGGGACATGAGGGCATGGTGACAGGATATTAAAGGGAACATGTACATGATTTGTTATTTTTTATTCCACAGAAAACCCTCAAATCTAGACTCAGAGTTAACAGCAGAAAAATAGTGTTAAAGTCAATAGGTTCATATTTTACTGTAGACTAAATAAATTAGCCTAGAATTAACTCAATACTCTCTATTTTCCTTTCATTGGTGATCCTTCTCTAAATTAATGTAGTTTTTAAAAAGCAACGGCTATTAATAATTTATTCCAGTTAACCCTTATGGATGAACACCTGCGAAGAGTCGATGTCTGGGAACCATTCCCCTCTCCTCTCCCTCCCCGAAAAGGAAACAATCACTAAGGGTGTTGTAAAACAGACATGCTACCTACAATATCCATGGATCGTGCCTCTCCTACCGCTGCCTCTGGCTGCTCCGGGTCATGAGTGAATCGTCATAGCTATGTCTTACAAAGAACATGATCGAAAAAAATATATAAATAAATAAAAACCTTAAACATTCTTACATGGATTTTAAAGAACAGAATACATGTTAAAAACTTCAGTAATTTATATCAATTTTAAGCAATACTTTATATACAATGGAAAAAAGACATGCATAGTCCAAATACAATGTTGAAAACAGCATTTTCATAACAAAAAACCCAAACACTAAGTGTTAATACCATGTACATGGATTCAAGAAGGACCACCCTTTTTGTCTGTTGCACACAGTTTATTTAACAATATGATATTATAAGTAAGAAATGAGTTTTTTTTCTTTTTACCATTCTATACAGTGATTGAATCTTCTTGGATTTTCTTATTTATAGTAATTATAGCGCTTGCATGATTTACACTAGAATTGCTTTCCTCGTTTCAAGTTTCACACAGAAGAAAGAAAGAAAAGAATGTTTCTTCTCTATCCAGATCAGCACGGCCTAAGAGTGATCATCCCTATTTTCATCTAAGACCAGTTTTATCAGAGAAACAAAGCAACAATTTCTACATCTGCAAGACAAGGATTTTGGCGTTGGCCAATGTGTGCAAGAGTCAATTCCTATCTTCCCAGGGGTAATACTTCAAACGCCTGCAGAGTTCACTATAGAAAACAAAAATCTTCCCGCCATGTGTCAAAGTTACCGGGATACGCTATAATGTTGCATTATTTCAGGAAACAGTTTCTGAATATTATTTTTTTTCTTCTTTTAAACGCAAATGTTTAAAGTCTTGAAAATACAAATAAAAAATATGAATATAATGAACTTGTTTTCCCCGTTAAAAAAAAGGTATGAGTCAACAGCAACAAAAAAATAAAAACCAAAAAAACCCACAAAAGAGACCAGATATTTTAACCGCCTGGCTTTAACAAAAAAATATATTCTTTGTATTGTTTTTTTTTTTCTTTTTATTTTTAAACAGCAATTAATTCTTCCATCTGTAGGAAGCAGCAGTTCCATCTAGGATTCAAAACAACCCAGATGTCTGAATTTTTCAGTACAAAATATCCAAGAACACGAAAGGAAAGAAGAAACAAAAGTGATGCTCCCATAATGCTACAAACCCTCCACAAATTTCTCTAATGTGTCCCCGGTGGTGTCACCGACCAGAGACAATTCGTTAGACAACGCACTGCGGTTCGGGGTGTTTAGTTGGGGAAGCATTGCACTCTGTTCTGGGTTGCCCAAGTGTCCCTGATCCATGGAGCTAGCCATAGTGACTGCGAGTCCTGGGTGGGGGGAACCAGTCTGGGGAGAGACGTGGTGCGGTGACGGTTGGGGCTGTATCCTGGGTGAAGGGCTGGAATGTGGTGGCTGGGACTGGGGACGGGGAGACTGAACGGGCGCTGGGGACCGCACCTGGTTGCTGAGGGAGGTGGCGATCTGCTGGCCAGGGAGATGAGACGCCTGCGGTTGTCCTGAGAGCATGTGCTGCTGTGGGCTCATGGGGTTGGGCTGCCCGGGGGACCCTATCTGCTGCTTCATCTGCTGCTGCTGCAGGATGCGCTGCTGCAGGGCCTGCTGGATGTTGGGAGCGCCGTCCGCCCCCAGGCCGGGCTGGCCCATCTGGTTCAGCTGTCCCATCTGAGCCATCTGTCCCATGGAACTCCCCTGTATGGATAGGTGCTGCTGCATCCGCTGCTGCTGCATGGCTTGGGGGTAACCTCCCGGGCCTTGGGGCTGCTGGAACTGGTTGTGTGCTGCCATCCCTCCTGCCATGCCGGCCCCTCCCTGCTGCTGCTGCTGCTGTTGCTGCAGTAGCTGCCGCCTCAGGATCTCGCGGTACTGTGGGCTCATGTTGGCCATGCTGGGGTTGTGGCTGGGGTTCATGATGTTGATCGCTTGTCCCTGGGGGTTCATAGCTCCGATCCCTTGCTGCTGCGGGGGGACGCTCGGTCTCTGCACTCCGGCTTGCATCGCGTTCATGTTCTGCAGTCCCGCCTGCGCATGCATGCCGGGCTGTTGCATGCCGGTCTGCGGCTGCTGCATCCCGGGCTGGGGCTGTATCCCTGCTTGCGGCTGCATCCCAGGCTGGTTCGCCACGTATTTGGCCGTTCTTTGCTTTATAAAAGCTGCCATAAGCTGAGGGTTGGATTTAAGGATATTAAGAACCTGCTGTTGCTGCTGCGGAGAACTCGGCGATTTCAAGGTCCTCAGCAAGTCCTGAAGTGCATTGGGGGTGATGCTCCGCGGCGGCTGCTGCACGCCCGGCATCCTGGGCCCGGCCACAGCTTGCGGCGTCGCCATCGGCATCACCGGTCTGGCCATTCCCGGCTGCATCGGCTGCTGCTGCGGCATCGGCGGCGACTGCCACTGCCCGGGCTGCATGTTGGACATCACGGGGCCGCTCACAGGGTTGGGCCGGGGTACATTCATGCTGACTTGCGGCATCTGGTTCACCGAGCCCACCGCGGGGTTCACGAGTCCCGGGCGGCTGGGAGGCAAACCATTGTTCATGTTGTTGACCCTGTAGAGCTGCTGCTGCTGCTGGGCAGCCTCTCTCTCGATCTGCCGAGCCGCTTCCACGGCGGCCGGGGGCGGCTGAGCCGGAGGCGGCGGCACAGAAACCGGGTTTGTGGGTTTTCCTGTCGAGACAGTAGTGGGGGGCTGAGTTCTGGACACACTGGGAAAGCCGGCCGGTGACATACTTACAGGGGAGGGCTGGGGCTGGGGAGCAGGCTGCGGTGTTTGCGGTGTACTTGGCTGCTGCGTAGGGGTACCAGGCGTTGCTGAGGTAGGAGAAGGCAAACTTTGCTGAGGCACGTTTCGGGTGTTCATGGTAGCCATCCTTCTGCGCATGAGCTGAGCCTGCTGCAGGCGGTGCTGGATCTGCTGCTGTCGGAGCTTGTGTTTGATATTGAGACAGAATGGCACGGGGCATTTGTTCTCTTGGCAGTGTTTGGCATGGTAGCAGCAAAGAGCTATGAGCTGTTTGCACACCGGACAGCCACCGTTGGTCTTGCGCTTGCAGCCCTTGGTGTGCTGGACAACCCGTTTCATCTTCTGGCAGGATGGCAAGGAGCAGTTTGCGTTGCGGCACTGGCAGGCGTGGACGAGGGACTGGATGCAGCGCTGGATGCTCAGCCGCCGCGACTCCTGGGGGCTCTTGGACTGCTGCTCTCCTTGGTTGTTGCTCTCATCATCCAGACCCAGGCCCCACTTAACCATCTTGTGGTCATGGCTCTTAGTGTTGTAGCAGTTGATGCAGAGGTCGTAGTCCTGCAAGAGAAGAAAACCCAGAGCTCAGCTGCTGGCAGGGCATGAACCACACGGGCAGAGAGCAGGGTGGTGCCAGGGGAGCAGCACCAGGCCCCTGTGCAGGCACATGCTGGGTGTTCGTGGTACAACCACGCAGAGCACGGGCAGGATGACAGTCACACACCGTCAACAGCTGCCACTTTAATTCACACCTGTACTCAGCCAGGGAAGTGGCTGCACAGCCTGTCCAGGCAGTGGGAGTCTGAGGCAGGGAGGGCAGCAGCCTCAGCAAAGCCAGCCTGCAGTCACAGCTCTTCACTGTGGCAGGTAACAATGCAATCGGGGCTGTCACTGTGTCCTTTTGTTACATGAAAAAGTCTTGCAGAATTTTTTTTTTTTTTTAATTTTTCCCTTTTCCTGACATTAACTGTTTATTTTTCTGTGATGCCTACTGGGGTGCTAACACCTCCAACTAGTGAGATAAATCTATGGTCACTGCCTAAAATGTAGGATCTGGCTCTCCATTTATCTATCCTTAGTGTAATTACTGACTAAAAATTACTACCCTTATATATGTATTTTTAAAAATCTCTAAACAAGAGCAAGTTTCATGCTAAGACAGACACTTACCTGAAAACCCCCACATTTTTGCTGCCCTGTCCCTTTTTTGGCTGGAGGAAGTGCACTCCCTTACACAGAGGCACCCAGAGGCAGCCTAAAGGCCCTACCTCCCTCCACCACCCAATTCCCTGCGTGTGTCCAATCCGTGTCCTGAAGCCTCGCCTCAAGAAGCTCTGCTCAGTGCTTTCCTCAGAGGGATTAATTAAGACCCTTCCCTCACAAAGCTGGCAATAACTCGCAGTGTAAAAACGAGGCTGCACTTATTCAAACTTCTTTTGTTCAGGTACAGCCAGAGGTCAACACAAGCCCTCCAAGAAGCCTCAAGCATACTGGTACAGCCCCATGGATAACTGCTCTCTAACACAGGTCCTAAAATTTGTGCAATCTGGTCTAGTGGAAGGTGTCCCTGCCCACGGCACAGGGGTGGAACAAGATGGTCTTTGAGGTCCCTTCCAACCTAAATCATTCTAACATCCACGATTCTTTAAAATTAAGTTAAAAACTTGTCTATGCAGAGGAGCAGAAGCAGAATAGACAATGCAGCAGGAGCCATCCCAGAGCACTGGTGTTTTCCATGTTGAGCAACTGAAGTCACTTTTTCTAGAAGAAGAGGCACCCACCTCTTCTACCCACTGGGCAGTCACCTCCCCTTAAGGCTTAGCAGCCCTTTACCAGGATAGTTCCTTAATTTGGAGGAACTTTGGGCAATATCAAAAAAACCCCATCAAACTCAGCTGCAGGACAAGAAAGGGCCAAGTTCTGAGGTGCCCCACACATCCCTCACACACAGTGCAATGCCACCCGTGCCCCACAAATCCCTCACACACAGTGCAATGCCCCTCTGCCCCACACATCCCTCACAGACAGTCCAATGCCACCCGTGCCCCACACGTACCTCGCACACAGTGCAATGCCACCTGGTCTCCACGTGGTGCTTGCACTCATTGCACGTGTAGACGAAGCGATCCTGCCCCTGGGTGTGCAGCTCCACCAGCATGCACAGCGTGGACCACTTGGACCGGCGCAGGGAGGAGAATTCCCAGTGCTTATCTCTGGCTAAGGTGAGGAAGGCGTCTCGCCCGTCCATCAGATCACAGCTCAGCAATGGATCCGGGTCCACGATGGGGTGCAGAGTGTTAATCACAGGCCCGGCATGTAAATGAATCACAAAAAAGACCTGCAGATAAATGGGGAAGAAATAAAAGGCAATGAGGTCAGGTAATGTTGCAGGAAGGAGCTCGTGTTCTCTGCAGTGATGGTGTGCTACAAACCTTATCTAATTAACTTAGTTTAGGCTAATCTCTTCCAATATGTTGTTATGCAACAGAAACATTCCTAGCCCAACCACAGGGTTTACTCCTCCTGATTTTTCAGTTCTGAATATCACTGTGCCTGCATTTACAGGAATAAACCCTTCTCTTTTTACGGCAGATTTCCACAGTACCTCTTTATGCTTCTCCATGGTGGCGTAGAGCTTCTGAGACAGGTCATTGGACACGTTTGGCATGCTGGGCTTCTTCTTGTTAGCTCTGCTGATGCTGCTCTTATTCTTGTTGGTTTTTTTGTTGTTCTTTTTCTTGGCGTTCTTGCTGTCGCCCTGGCTCCCCTGCAATAAAGGCAAAGGAATGATGTTACACTTTGGAGAGCTCTCTCCCATTCACCGGGCTCACAGTGACACACTTCTGCTGTCAGGAATAGAACTTTGTTCCAATGCCTGCAAATCAGCCCTCCTGTGTTAAATATATCCTATCTTCCAGGAAAAATCAAAAGCCAAACTGGCAGGCAAACAAATCCAAACACTGTTTAAAAATAGACTTTTAAAGTATGTATACATTAAAAAATTCCCATTTTACACTGATTATTTTTCCTTCTCAAACATCATACTTCAGCTTCCACTGCTTTAGATCTTGCAGCTGATGATAAAATGACACAAATAATATGGACTTAAAATTCCAGGAGTGCAGTACTTTGCTTTGCTGTGCATTTGGTGTGTCACATACTTGCCTGAGCTCTGATTTAATGCTTGTTTTTATGAACAGATTTAGGGCTAGGACACAGATAAGAACACGCAGGATTTGAATTGAAACCAACAAAACACATTATTCTCCATCCTGCAGACTTCCAGCTGCACGTGCAACTCCCAAAAAAATCATCTCCAAAACCTCCACTTGTGCCTAAGTTACAACACAGACCACAGTGGCCATACACTGAACGTTAGATGTAAGTAAAGAGAGTGAAAAATAGCAGATGATGCTATTTAGATGACCTGGGAAAACAGAAATAACTTTTAGAGTTCTCATGTCCTTAAAAAATCAAAACCCAAGCTCTCAGCAGGGAGGGCTCAGGAAAAACCCCTCTCCAACTTCTAGAATGTTGGTCATCATAAAATTAAAAATAAGCTACTGAAATACTTGGATATAAATATAAATATATACACATATGGAAGCAAGTTCCACGAACAGTATGTACAAGCAAACACAGGGTTTATCCACAGGCATATTTATTCGAGGAAAACAAAAATATTCCAACTGCAGGAAGCAATTCTATTTATAGACTGCTGCCATCCTTCCATTCCATTAATTAGGCTTGGACAGGAATTCCCTGTCCACTCCTGGGTTCTCTCTAACTAATTTTGTGGATTTTTTTAACCAAACCTGTTTGGAAATTAAAATGAGACTATTTTATGGGAAACCAGACAGAGCTCTAAGTGACTCAAAGGGATTCAGAAGTGAGCTGTTTTATGTTCCCACCGTGACTGCCCCCAAGTTCCCTACCACTGATGGAACTGGAGCCTGCCCTCCTTTGCCTCAACATCCTAAAGCATCAACTGAGATCTTAAAATTTAAACACCAAAAGGAAGAATAGACTGAAACTTATCAAACTAGCCAAGGCTAAGTTTTCTTTCTACTCCACCTCTAGCAAGTTTATATTTGGTAAACTGTACAAAGTATTCCAAGCTGTTTTAAGAAGTTGTGGGGTTGTGTTTGTACCATTTCATTCTGACATTCAGCCAGAGATGCTGATGGACGGTTCCTGGGGGAGCCTCACCCCTTCAGAACCTTTGCCAAGAATTCTGAATATTTCCCACCTCTTTAGACTCCATTTGACTGATACCTGCAGCACATGCTGACTTTTAGGAAGCTTTCTCTTCACATATACAAAATTTAGGATGAAGAATTTAAGACAGATAGATTCTGTGCCATTTCAGTACCAAGATCCACGTGGTGCTTGTACCCATGGGGATCCCCACTGCTGGGCAGTTTCCTCCATGAAGTGATCCAGTTTAGGTGTCTGCACTGGGAAGTTCTCATGCTTTTAAATGTGCTCCTTTTCCTGAGCCAAGTGGCAAAGATCCCCCTGTCCCATGCTTGGATGACACCTCAGCAACCTCAGGGTGCGGGTTTTGTCCCCCCTGCTGCCCCAGGCACTAAGTGGGAGCACAGGGATGTTCCAGCCAAGGCTGCATCGTCTCATTTTAGGCCACAACTTGTCTGAGCTCACAGTTAATTGCTCTGGGCTTTTTCAAATACCTTTTCCCTCCTCCTAGATGCAGAGTAAATGCTCACACCAGTGTTTTCCCTAATTTACTGGGAGTGATCCTGTTAGCAAGAGAAGGCTGCAGCCTAATTCCAAGCCTTGTCTTCCACTTCTTTTTATTCAGCAGTGTTTGTTGAACTATCTCAATATTCAAAGTTACATTCAGAAGAACAAAATGGAAGCTTTTTTGAACTTCTTGGTTCCATGAAAACATAGTCACAAACTGTATTAACTTCGAAAGAGCTGCTGAGGTTTAACAGAAGGAACTTTCTGACATCACAAAATTGATGGATTAAGGTCCAACCCTCCACACCAATCCCATGTAACACAGACTGAAGGCAAACAGTCACAGCACCTAAGCCGAAGGGGGGTTTTCCCCAGGTAAAGCTTTTGATTCTACCTCAATCTATTAGACTTCAGATTTTCCTACAACATTCATTTTCAAAACATCGTGCTGCAAATCTCAAGTAAAAGGCACAGTATAAAAGTGCTGAGACCATTCGGTTGCAGATAAAATCAAGACAGAAATAAAAATGAATGATGACATTCCGTCCAGGGCCCTGAAAAACTTGGTTGTTGGGGTTTGGTTTTTTTGGCTTGGTTGGTTTTTATAGACAAAGAGAGAATGTTGGTGAAGGAACAGCACCATCAGGATCAACATTTCCCACCAACGCAAAGCCTGCAATGAACACTTTTAAATTTCAACCCTTCACTGTTGCAAATGACTATAAGTACCTGTGCTTAAATAACAGCCACATTTCATTCAGCTTTGAAAAATCCAGCACCTTTCAAAATGCAAATACTGGAGGTGCTTTGCAGAGGTGTGAACCAGAAGCTCAGCCAAATGACTGTAAGCAAATGTAGCGTGGCAAAAGCAGCTTAACACATTTCTCTGAGAAGAGAGATGCTGAACTGACATAAGTGACTTCTGACTCTGTTAAAAAAACCCAAACCAAGCCATCCGTAGAACTGTTAACCAAGAAGAAAAACAGAAATGCAGTTAAAGGGTCCCCTGATTTCATGTCTGCTGTAAAGGACCTTTTCTAGTTTACTGGATGTGACCTCTCTATATTAAAGCATTAATTATCAGCTTTGTGAGCTAAGGGAAAATATGGCACATAAAGCTAACCCACCTCTGTTGTTTCACTAGCTGCAGTGCTCTCTTCCTTCTTCCTCTCCTCCTCCTCCTGCTCCAACTCCTTAATGCTTTCCTCCAGCACATTGGGCCAGAAATCACCTTCAAAGTAAGGCAGCTCCTTGGCACTGGTCAGCCTGTCCTCGGTTGCTTGTTTGAAGATGTCCTGTTGAGCACATCACACCAGAGCAGGAATAAATAAATGAAGATCACTTCAGAGAGAGAGAGGAGAACCAGAGACACGGCCCAGAGCTGCACTGAACAGCTGGGCCTCCCTCACAGCCCTGGGCTGCTCCTGCCAGGTCTCCTTTTCTGGGGGCAGCTCCAGATGCAGCCTGGCAATACTGGCACAGCCCCACTCCCTGTTCCATCTGAGGGTCAGTGCTGAGGCTCTCCTGACCCCCATCATGTCATCAGTTCCTGCTCCTGACATGATGGGAGATACTGAGATGCCCCTGGAAAATGCAAGAAACCCCTCCCCAGTTTCAAAACCCCCTTATCAGGAGACCCAGATTTCCCAGCTCTTTGCTACACCGGTGACAAGGCTTGTTAGATAGGGGCTGTTCCTACTCCACACATTTAGTAACTGTCACTTGCCATCAAAATATCATTTTTTCCAGCACTGTCACTACCATTAAGGAATTCTTGTAAATTTCAGCATGAAAGGAGTGGCAAATGCTCCCTTTGCCACCTTCTACTTATTTCCTTGAGTACATGTGTGATATTCTCCAGTTATGAAAACCATTATTGTCATAAGGAGCTCTTTTATTTCACACTAGTGGGGTTCAGCATTCCACCTGCTCCTCCAGAATCACCAGAAACAAACAGCTTCTATAAACCTTGACAAGCTCCATATTTCCTTGCCTAGAAAAGGCACTGAAAGAAAAATACACAAAGGCAGGTTCCTGCAGATTTCCCTTCATGCAGACACCAAACCTAAGGAATTTACAGCCTGAAAGGCAGAACCTCAAGAAAATCTAAGAAAATGAAGACACTGGCTGAGAATAAACCCCTTGTATGACACTACCCCACTTTTCAGGTGTTATGAAACAACAGTAGCTCCTTTCAAATGAAAACACCATAAAAATTAAATCAGAAATTAAACAGTAACAAACCTTGTAGTCGTGAATGATTCTCTCAGCAAATGCCTTGTCCAGCATCTTCTTATACCATTCTTGCAAACGTTTGGGTTTGGGTATTTTCTGGTCAGGTGGGTGGCAATGAAAGATATAATCATCTCCTTCACTGGGGGGACAGGCCCAGATGTGCCCTGTCACATACCTGTGTCACACACAACAAACAACATCTGTGACTGCCACCAGAAAACCAACTCAAACCTAGTTATAAATTCAGACCTCTGGCTTTATTTTTTAAATTTTTAAAATTTTTTTTCTTTGTAGCAAAGATGCTGAGGCAATAAGCTGTATTTTGACAAGGGATAAGGTCAGGGATGGAATAATGAAGCTTAAACACCAAGTGAACCTCTGATCAAATGAATGATGTGCTGTCAGTTTAGGAATCCCAACAATAAAAACCACCTTAGTGACGAAATCTCAATTTCTCTCTCCACTGCACAAGAGGCATTTGCTCCACGTATCTCAGAGAGGTCAGAAGGAAACAGAGACTACCCAAACTACCTACTTGGCACCCAATATTAAAAAAAAAAAATACTGAAGACCCAGATTTCTTTCTTCCCCAAGATGTCACCTACCCAAGTTTCTTCACGTATTCCAGGTATCCGATGAGGATCTCGTGGTAAACGGCAGTTCGGAGGCAGCGGGGGCGGAAGAAGTGAATACTGTCAAGGTAGGAGATGTACACACGCCTGCAGGGAGAGAGGGGGACACTCAGGGCTGGCTCAACGTTGCTGTGTCTACTGAGAGCTGACTTTTACACCAGACAAACATGCAGAAAGATAGATCAATGCTGATGGTATTTTAATGCATATTTAAGCATCTTAAGCTGGTGTAAACAGTCCTTGAAAGCAAAAGAGGGGCAGCATTTTTTTAAGACAGCAAGTATATACATCGAGAGGCAAAATGAAAGAATCCAAAAAATGTAACATTTTTGTTGTGACATTTGTCTTTCCCTTCAAGGTCATCTGCAGTCCTACAGCAGGATGGATTTGTGCCACAGAACTGAAATGTATGTCCCACATGTCTGTGTCTGCCAGTGATTATCCAGGGGATTTGGGAAGATGCCCAAGGAGGGTACCTGGTGTTTGGAGGGGGGCAATCCGAGCCGTATTCCTGCACGTGCATCCCAAAGAAACACACGTCCACCCCGTCGATCTCCTCGAACGCAAACAGAGCTTTGGTACGGTAAGGGAAGGACTCTGACATCTCACCAGAATCCACAAATCTGCAGGAAAGGGCAACAGGAGAAAAAAAAAACCCAAACAAAATGTCAATTATTAAAGCAGTGTCCAACCAGAACGAGGGGATTATTTTCAACCTTATTTTTAAGTCATTAGGAACATTTTTATGCAGGAGTTAAACGGGGTCAGGTCAGAGCTGTAGTAAATCAGAGAGTCCTGTTCCTGTAAATTCATGGAAAGACTGTTTCCATATAGAACACAGGATTGAACAGGCCAGCATTGAGTACACGAATATCCTCAGAGACCACAAGCCTTTAAATAGGTTACAGAGCAGAAAATGTGATGCATTAGTATGAAGTGATGTCACATAAACACAGTCTTTATGAATTTAACCCAAAATACTTCATAGACTAAACCTTTTAAGCTTTTCATTTATAATGAAGCAAATTAAAAATCACTCCTGAAAGCTGAAGTGTTTATAAAAACACAACAAAATGAAGGAAGAGTAAGGAACAGAATCTCAGCAACTGCTCCAAACTAAACTGTGAATTCTGTAACTAAAATGTGGTCACTCTCAAGATGTAGTGACACAAAGTCCCAGTATTATAAGCAAGGATGTCCCCAGTGCCCCCAGAACAGTCACTTCCTCCACATTTTTTAACCTTTCATAAACCTAAACATGCCCAAATTTCAAAAATGTGCAAAGGCATTAAGGTGTAAATTGGCACAATTTTGCAATATCCATGCAAGGAGACTTCAAAATAAAATAAATAAAAAAGGATTGCATTCATCATAATTAACAGGACTAACCTGGATTTCATTCCTGGTTTAACTTCTACCGTCTTATCTGAACTTGCTACTACTCTGACAAAGACCTCTCCAGCCTCAGGATGGTTCTGACGCCGCAGGAATTTGTTCACTCTGTCTTCCAAATGGTTCCCTAAACGTGTGGTCTGCAGCCCTGGAAGGGAAAGGGGAGAACACGGCCATGGAAATGTTAATATTGGAGCAGTCACTGTTCAGGTCGTGGTGTTACTGCGCTCGAGAGCTCTTCCAGCTTCCTCCTCTGCATGGAAGTAGGTTTTTTCCCTTTTGTTTTACCTCCATATGAAAATGGGATGGTTTTATTTATACAGCCAAACTCAAGAGAAGCAAACCCATCCATGCTTCCCCCCCCCACGCTTTCCACACCCCATCGTGGCAGCTGAACCCACTGGAGTGGCAAAATTACCCTGTAAGTGAGCTAACAAAGGCAGCTTTACGTAGCATTTTTCAATTTCAGGCTTATTTTATGAACCCTGCAAATGTTTTCTCCTCCCAACCCCACTCTCTGGCTGGTTGACAGAGATTACATCACTTTACAGATCTGGCTCCATGCCACACCTTTTCAAGCGAAGCAAAGCAAATCAACAGAAATGAAAAGCCTTTTGACTTCAATGGAGATTTCATTGCTTTTGCTTTTCTTTTCAAGAGAGCTTTTGGACTGCAGTTGCAGCAATCTGCACATCAAGGTTAAATAGTTCCTGCCCAGAGATAGAGGTCTTGGGAAGTTCAAACCCACAGATTGTCCAGATGCCCTCACTCCATCTTTACATTCACAATTGGCTTTTGTGGGGAGAGCTGGGTTTGTGGTCTTACAGGATGTGATGGTTTTCAAGTAAATCCACACCAAATTACAGAAATCATGATGATTTTGGGTTAAATGAAGAAACCAGAAGGACCCCACTGTTTTGACTTGAAGATTTATGACTGTTTCTTTCATCCTGCTGTAGTTATTTTACCACTCATATTTCTACTTCACTTTATGGTCAATCTGCTATCATTTCCAAAGTGATGGTGTAATCTACAGATGCTCATTTTAATAAAATACATTTAATTTTCTGCTCTCTGTTACTTCATTTTTCAGTTGATATTTGGCTCCTGACACAAGGCCCTTGGTTCTTCCCTGACTCCTGAGCCTGCACACAAAATTCTGCAGTGAAATATCTGTGCTAAAAATTAATTCAGGCTCCAATATTGGGGAAAAAACTCACATATATTCAAAAGACTATCTCACTTTCTAAGAGATTTATACACTTGAAACTATTTTATAGAATCATGGAATGGTTTGGGTTGGAATGAACCTTAAAGTTCATCCCATCCCACCCCCTGCCATGGGCAGGGACACCTTCCACTGTCCCAGGCTGCTCCAAGCTCCGTCCAACCTGGCCTTGGACACTTCCAGGGATCCAGGAGCAGCCACAGCATCTCTGGGCACCCTGTGCCAGGGCCTCCCCACCCTCACAGGGAACAATTTCTTCCCAGTATCCCATCTATCCCTGCCCTCTGGCAGTTTAATTACAATCAGTTTACAGAAATTGCCAAAGGCAGCAATCTTGATTTACACCTTTTAGCTTGTCCCCTTGTCCAGTGAGATTCTGTGGTTATAACCAGCACAATACAGTCTAAATATAATTTTTCTGGGAGTAATTAATAATTTGAATTTTAAAAAATTAAATTTAAAGGCAGGTTGAAGTAAAAACACCATGCCCTTTACCAATTCCAACACACTGAGCCTTTCCCAGGATTTCCCATTCCAATACACTGTATTGGCCTTCCCATATGTAACAGAAGGGGGATGATTTTAATAAAAGCTCAAAGCTCAGTGAAAACTGCAGTGCAAACCTGAAAAAAGGTATCCAAACTGCTGAGGAGAAACCTCCAACACAGGTCTGTGACAGCAGCAATGGCCAGAGCTTTGTTAGTGGATGAGTAATCGGACAGAGAGGAAGAAAGTCCAACTCTTGGCCTACTGTGACTTCTTGTCAGGAAACTACTTTGGGTGACTTATTTGTCAGGATATCTTTTGTCTTTGAACCTCTCTGCACTGGCTACTGGCGAGGTCATATTTGTAGATTTTCTTAGCAAAATAAATACTTCAAAAGTTCAGGGTTTCACAGCAGAACCCAGCTGCACCCTGGTTATATTTGGCAGGCTATCAGTTAAGATAACCAATTTTACTCACTATACATTAGGAATACAGATGTTCCGTAAGAGCTGAGGGATGTGCTGTCTTGGTTATCAGCAGTTGTGCCATCATGCTTGAAAGAGTGGAGAAATACTGATGGCAACTTGGGCATTAAATGTTTTTATAAGAAGAGGGAACATGTTAATGTTTCAAACTTTCACTGCTTAGGTTTGTTTTCAGGTCAGCAGCAAGACCAAGGTTTTGATGACAAGAACAGACTTTCCTCTCCCTTCCCTGCTCTTGCATTCCCACCAGGGCACTGTTAAAGAAAGCTGATCTCCAGAGCCGAGCCCACCAGTGGATTACAGCTGGCAGCAGGACTCAGATCCTCATGGGAGAAAGACAAGACAGCCAAACAGCAGGGAAAGGAGAGGGAGAAGGAGGAAAGGAGAAAAAGCACCATTATTTCCCTGTCCAGAACAGAATGGTACCCTGAACTAAATGGCTGGTTACTCAAACTTTAACCAGTGTCACAGAACAACTGCAGATATCCAGGGAATTGCACACTTATTTTAAGGAAATTTACATCAACACACACTGTAAAGTCAGCATACAACAGGAGAGACATCCACTTAAAATGGGTATCTGAAACTACAGTTGGATTTCATCATTTTATTAATGTTCTCCTCCAATTTTAATCTGTCTTTAATGAGACTAATTTAGGTCTCTTTAACAAAACTCTCTTGAGTGCATCAGGTTACTCCAGAGACTGCTCTGATTACTGGAACCCACCATGCCTCACATAACATCAGCACCTGCAAATTACCCCCTTCACATCTCTTGTTACACAATCAACCACACATGAAGTTATCAAGAAGTCACATTTTTAATGTAAAACCTTGCCTTTATCCCAGTTTGGAAGATCTAGGCTTGTGCAGGCACAGCATCACCCAGTAATGCCCAGAACTTCTAAGGATCACAGAAGCACAAGGCAGGAATGAAGTGTCCCTGCAGGTTCCGCTTGTTCACGTGCCTGAATCACCCTCTTGGTGTCTACACTCACTTTATTTTTCTGCTCTCTGCACTGACTCTGCATTTACACCACCAGTCCCTTCTCTTCCCCCACCAAACCTGCACAAATAAAAATGTCCCAAGTCTGTTCCCTGATGTCAAATGCCTGCAGAGAGCCCTGTGTAAGGATTATGGAGACTGAGACAACCTGACCTGGCATCTCCTGGCCCTCTCTTTAGTGCCCATTTCTACAAGACTATGGCAATGGGTACTGCCAAGAGCATCCAGTGGAATGAGTTACTCAGTTCTTACCCCACCACCTGTTCTGGAGGCAAGAAAAGCTCTTCCAACACTTTGGTGCTTGGTAGCAGCACCTGAACTGCAGCACAATTGGTTACTACAGATTATTGGAAGGGCACAGAGGTGACAATCATCTTACTACAGCTCCAACACTACATGGAAACCTGGCTATATGTAGCCAGTGAAGTGCACACAGCCCTGTGCTCCTGCTGTTCTATTTGTCCCTCCTTTTGCTTTTTAACCCTAGAAAAATAAGGACAAAGATGTCAAACATTTCAAGCAGCAACAAGACTGACCACAAACATATAAACAGCAGGGCTTTAAAATGTCGATTAAAATTCCGACAGCCTCGGGCTATGCTGCTCCCCATTTTGCAAATGTTCCTGTGCTGTCTGTCATGACAACACAAAGTCTCAATCAAAAACCCATTAGGGGTGGCAGGAAAGAGATGAATGCTGAAGATAAAACCAGAAATACCAAACTCACTTTTAGCACTGAATTTGTTTTCTTTGCGTGTTCTACCAGTTTTCTTCAGACAATTATCACAGACAAACCTATTGAGGAAAAGAAAAAAAAAGCCAAAAATTTAGCATAAATCCATTACTGGTGAGCTTAAACCCAATGTTTGAACATGTAATTTAAATGTCAGAGTACAATATATTTTCCTCTGGCTTTGAACAGCTTATATCACTCCATTTTTGCGGGATTCAAAGCCTTTATGAGCTGGTCTAACTCTGCCAAGCAGTTACACCTGCATTTGTGCTCTGTGCACACAAACTCCCCCCCAGCCAGCTGCCCTTGTTTAAGAGTTAGAAAGAAATCACACAAATCCTTGTGGATGAATATACACATCTCCATCTGAATATACTGAAATAAGACCCCAAACACCGAAAAATGTGTTTTATTTAGAAATGCTTTGTCCCTTTGTACCCAGTTCTTTAAAAGGCTGTGGCCACATATTGAAGAACAAAGGCAGAAAGTCTTTAATTATATAAACTACATCGGTCTCATTATACAAGGGGTAAAAAACTAACAAACATCTCTTACCCTGAAGGCCAAATAATATCATAATGTAACACACAAATCTGGTGCATCTTCCGACCACATTCTTTGCAGTCAACAAACCTGAGGAGAAAAAATCAGCAGCAAATCACTTTTGGTGTTAGGTAAGTAATTTTCCATGAAAGAAGGACTTGCCAATTCTCTGCTAAGAACTGAATCAACTTCACCGGCCCAATTTATGTCTAAGTTAAAAAAAATACTCAGAATAGATTCAGATGTACATCTATCAATCCACGTGCAAGCTATATATATACATCTATACCTATATATAAATTGCAAAATGTGCTAGTTTAAAAATCTGAAATGGGCTGTCATGCACAACTTTTTCTGGATCTTTTCTATCCTTTTCAAAGAAGAGTCCTGAATTTTCCCAGGTTCACAGAATCCTCAACAATGCCTCCACAGCTTTAATTTTGAATTGCTGCAACAACCACAAGCTGAATAAATGGTTTCTCAACTTACTGTAAGTGTAAGGACTAGTCATTCATGAACCACCCCAGCAAAAAAACATGTATTAACTTGTCTTTGCCTGCATGACTCTGCTGTAGTCTTGTTTTTACCTTTTGCTTTCTGGTCAAAATAGTATGTCAGAATCCTTTTTTTGGATGGGAAAACTGTTAGAGGTTTTCCCAGTCCAGAGTGAAGCACAGGTTAAGAAACCAAATGCACTGGGGTCTATCTCAGTCCACCCTTCCAGGCCTGGGGAGGAGCTCTATTTAGTATTTGCAAAGATAAGCAAAGGAATCAAAATGTATTGTGTCTCAAACTGCCAGAGAACATGGAGCAGGATGATAAAATCCCACTGCAGGGAAAGCAACCCCCTGCTCCTGAGGAGAAGTCCAGCTGGGCTTTCCCTGAACCTCCCGAGGGTAACATGTGGTGCCTTTGCCTTCAGGTGGGCTCAGCACCCAGTGAAGAGAAAAATGTGGTTTAGAACCACAAAAGGAAAATGCAGAAGTGCCCCAGGAACACAGAGCCCGGGGTGAAAGGCTCTGGAGGAGGGAGGGCCCTTCCCAGCCCTGCGCAGAGCCTGGCAGGGCACACCCTGGGAATTACCCAAATAACAGAACTAGGAACTGTCTGTGGAATAGGCTCCCGTGCCTCTCTGGGTATCAAAGCAGACACCACCTTTGGATGTTGTGCTGTGAATTTTAGGGAAAGATTCTGCAGTCTGTTTGGGGAGGGATGGGGGGAACAGAAGAGTTCTTTACTCCCTGCACCATTTCTGCCCTGCTGGCTCAAGGACAAGTGGAAGCAGCGAGATTATGGGAAGAACAACAGCCTGGTACTTACGGCTCTGGATCCAGGGTATCGTTCTTCTTCTTTTCAAACTGATCCTTAGAGATGGTTCTAGAGACAAAGAGTTAATATGAAAACTCAGTAGCACCCTTACATCAGAGGCTCAGACAACATCATGCTTTGCTGAATTGCAGCAAACCTCAAGTCTGAAGAAAGCACCTCAGTATATATTTTCTGGTCAGAGCAAGCAATTCAGTTCATTTTATTTTAAGCTACAGAAAATATTTTTCCCATTTCATTTTCTGGGTAAATTAAAAGCAAGAGATACCCACATCTACACATAAAATTAAAATCATAAAGAACAAGGGAAACTAATGTCAGTAAAGCAGCCACCTTCCAAGCCAGCTCATATACCTCATATCTGATTTTTCTGGCCAGGTTTAAGGCAAGCCTTTGGTTTCAGAAACATAAGCTGTGCTTCAAAAAGTGAGATATCAGAATTAGATGGAAATTTTCCATCAGAAAAGGTGATGGATTAGTGACATTTATTGACACAGCTTCCAATGCTCTCCTCCAAGCACATTACCAAGGGTCTGTCACCCCCTGGAATGGGCAGGTCAGCTGGACACAGGCAGCAGTGCTGGGCAGAGTAACAGACCCAACACAGCAACAGCTCTTAATCCTGTCCCTATAAATCTCCTGTTAGGAAGGAATAAGGCATTTCCCCCCAGATACCACCACAGGGTTTTGAGTTTTACTCCCAAACCAGGACACCCTCCCCCTCCCCATTCCAAAAGTCAGGATGAGAGGAAAGGAAGCGACTTACGTTTGAGGCTGGGAAGGGTCATCACCCAGGGTGACATTCTCCCCCTGGATTTCAGTGAAACACTTCTCACAGAAGTGATACCTGTCAGCAAGAAGGCCATATTTGGGTGAGCTGGTCCAGCACAAACACAGCCACCCAAGCACGGAGCCACCAACCAGGGCAGGGCAGATCACCAGGACCACGACGGAAGGGGGGACGTTGTTGGTTGATTGATGGGTCAGTGTGGACAATGAGGAGGCACAGAGGGAGGGGAGGGCAGGATTAGAGAACAGGGGAGGGAACAAACAGCACAGACGTAAGAGGTAAGACGCAAACACCAAGACAACACAGAGCAGAAAGCCAAGGCAAAGCACAGATTAGCATTCGGTCTCATTTCACACATCGTAACAAGTGTCGGGCCTCAAATTCCAAATTTGGGGAGGATTTACAGAGTAGCCACCAAGAGCTACATTTGTACAGGCTTCAAATTTAAGAATTTGGATTTGATTTGCATCGCTCAGGGAAAAAAAATACTTTTTGATTCCAGGCTTGCAACTGATCGAGTTTCCTTTGGGTAAAAAGGAGCCTGTCAACAAGCTTCAAGGACACACTTATTACAGATTTAAGTAATTAGGAAATATGCTGAAAGCATTTACTGATTGCGAGTCAAAACTGCAAAAGCAGAAACACTTGATATTGAAAAAAAATCTATAAAAACACTGAATTCAAAATTTGACTGTAAGATTAAATGTGACCAATTGCTCAGCTAATATTTTTTCATATAAATGAAACCAAATCCATACTCCAGACAAACATTTAACAGAAATGCAATTATGGGTCAGAGTTTCCAGCCATTTATCTATATAAATACAATATATGTATATATGTGAACAACATGAAATATTGTACATACATACAATATATTTATCAGGTACATTAAAGATGTGGAATTAATTAAGCTTTACAAATTGAATATGAGGCTAGGTACAATTTTTGGTCATGAGACCAAGAGCCAATCCAAGTCATACTCAGCAAAAACAGTTCTGCAGTTTACTAAACCAAGCTGAGTAAATTGGAATACAACTCTATGAAAATACAATCTGCATTTGAAAAAATAAAATAAAATCAAAGTTACATGGATTTGGGGGGGGGGTGTTGGTGGGTTTTTTTGTTTGTTTATTTGGGTTTTGTTTGTTTCAGATGAACTGGAACCAAAGTTGTCAGGGTTACTAAAAAAAAATAAAAAAGGAGGCTAAATGTTTGGAAAGGATATGAATTCACACATGAACAAAGGTAACAGAGAGGCCACAGCTGTAAAACGCAGGAAGGCCACAAAGGATCATCAAAATAAAGGAGCTTTATGGAGAGTGAAAGAGTGGAAGCAGCGATGGCAGCACAGAACAAGGCAGGTTTAGTACTCAAACACCGGAGCCGTGGGGATGGGGAGTGTCAGAGGCACCAAGGGGACTCAGTGGCACAATGAACCAACAACTCAAGGATGGAGATTGATCAATGTGGCAGCTCTGCCCCTTCACACGCACCCTCAGACACCTGAACTACGGCAATCCCGGAGAGATCTCCCAGGCTGTGCTGTCCTGGAGACAACAACAGGCATTGGCAGGCACTTATGGAATGGGATGGATCAGAATCTCCTGGTGGGACACACCGGGGCCATCCCAGCTCCGGGCAGGGAAGGTGCCCCACGAGCCCTCCCCGGGCTGGAGCCAGCACAGAGTCCCCACAGCACAGCTCAGGAGCCTGGAAACTCCCTGGGCTCTGGCAGCTGGGCCTGGCTTCAGGAGCTGCTCTGGCAGCCAGGAGCCAGAAGTGCAGCAGCAGCGAGTCCTGCCCGTGCCGTGGGACTGCCTCGGAGGGGAAGGGGTGGTTTGTTCCAGTTAATCCAACCACACTGACACTGCCACGCAATCATCTGCCAGCACTGCCAGCCTACCCCCACTTCAACTGCACCCAGCTCCTAGGGCAGCTCCACTGGGATTATACACATTGCCCTTCCAAGGAAAACCAGGCTTTGGGAGCTGAGAATGCAACAGAGCAAGGCCAGGAGAAAAACAAATGTGTTCCATTAATTTGTTATCATTGGGAATGATAAATACATTGTGGTTATTAGAAAAGAGGGTTTCAGGAGTGGGTACAGACACTTCCACTGACTTGCCCCTCACGCTCCATCCCTAAACTGATAACATATTATCTAATAATTTTTTTAAAAACCCAAACATAAGAGGTTCAGAATTCTATATCCTTTTACACATCGTCCGTTTCCTTTTTTCCTATAATGTGCTTCTTTAAATTTTTCTTAAATTAAAACCCCCCCACCACTAATTATTTTCCTTACTAACACAGTTTCTCATCATTTTAAGAGTCAGATTGGGAAGGACTGAAAGTCAGGAGGACCCAAATACAGGAGTGTAGCCAGAAAAATCCATGGCCAAGGCTCCTATTAATAATTTGCTACATTTAAACAGTCCCAGAAAAGGTTAATTCTGATCCATTTTCAGAATAATTTATGGGCTTTCAAAGCACTCTAAGCTTTAATTCATGATATTAAAATGAAGAAATAAAAACTGAAGTACAGTGAAAATGAATCACCTAAAGATCATGAACATTTGTCCATAAAATAACCAAGGTGAAGCAATAGCTGTAACTTATGGATATGGATCCTCAGAAACAGAGATCTGCCTTTTGCATGTCACCACAAATATTCAGCAAAACCCATAGAAAACATACAATATTCTAGTTACAACAGCCATAGAAACCCCAAAGAATGTACTTATTGCAACACATCAAACATGAAAAGCTTTTCAAATGCAGACTGTTCAGGTGACTCCCGTTTATTAAAGAGCAACATTATGGTTCAATACCAAAGTCCAGAAAATGCTCAATCTCAGCATTAACAGGTGAATTCCCAACTGTAATTAAGTGCAAAGGCAACTCTAAATTAATAACTGGATGGCAGTGCTGACATGAAACACCGCTCAGTTTTCTCAACTGGATATTCACGCATGAAGCACATTTTCTGAACGCTTCAACCTAAATTTCTACCTTATTATGGAATCTAAACGGTTTTACACCAAATAATTAACTTAATCATGGAATTGTAGTGCCTGAGTTCATTTATCTGATGGTGCCTAAATATTCTTAATTGTAATTTAGTCATGTGATACAATGGACTTTAAGTGCATCCAATTTTGCCTGTTCTGTACACGGAAAATTCAAGAACATTTGACCAACGAAAGATCTGCTGGAAGCATGGAATTTGTTTTTCACTTATTTATTACCTGTTTAAGAACACCTAAGATTTGAAGATCATTGTCACAGGAAATTTGAGTGGTTTAGAGCTGATGAACAGGGACTTTCTATGCAAAATGGACTATTACTTAACAATATGGTGATTAATCTTTAGAAATACCTTTTTAAAAGCCCCACTCCAAAGCCCCATCCATCATTTCATTTAGTGGGCCTGAAACAGAAAACCTCACACTCTCTCTGAACTCAAACCCACCCCAAATCAAAAACCCCTACCCCCTTCTCAAGGCAACTGGATGGGCAGAAATCTATGACTTAAAATGGACTTTCACATTTATAAAGGGCAGGAAACTGGAATATTACAGCATCCAGTGCAGAGGAACCCTCTGCTCCACCCCCCTGGACTTCTTGCTAGTGACCAACATTGCCTTCCATGGAATAATCCAAATGATTTAACATAAACTTAAATTGGGAAGGCAGTTTTGAAAGAAGAATGAGCCCTTCTTCAATTAAATTTGAAGTTATTATTCCTTCCAAATACAGAATGCATAACATGGATGCAGAATATGAAAAGTATTTTAAATTTTACCAAGAGTGATGGTATTTAAGGGTTATTTTTCCCCAATGCCAGTACTGAACTGTCTCTTTAAATACATTTTAATTGCTTTATTTCTCTTCAGCCTGACTTTTTAGGACCCACAGTGGCTGTATAAAACCTTTTATGAGAGCTCATGAATTCATTCCTGCCTGTCAATACTTTCTGCCTCTCAAAGGCCACCCAAGACCCCCCACACAAGGTGGGATGACACATATTCCTCTCCCACATTGTGCTGCTCCAGCGTGGGGCTCAATAGGCTGAAATCTTCTCAAGACCAAGTTTGGAGAGAAGGGATGGCCCAAAAAGATGAAATACAAGTGCTGGATGTCTGAATTGGTTCTGTGACTTCACAGCTGGCAAGGCTTAGAGGCTGCCAAGCTGTTGGAAAGCAATTATAACTTCCTTTTCCCTGTTTAAAACAAAGCTTTTGTCTCGGCCCATTTATACTGTGCATTTTATGAGGGGGGGCAAGACACACATCATCTAAGAAACCAAAATTAAAGCCAAGTTTTGAGTTTGTTTTGTGATTATAACACTGGTGATTTAAGTGTTAAATGGAAAATTACCCTAACAGCTGTTTAATAATAATAGAAACACCAAGTCCTAATATTAATTAAAAAATAAGAGAAATTTTAATTTTCACAGCTTCTCATGGAGTCTCTGGGTAGTTTTTAATGCTATTTCCAAGCTCATTTAAATAGAATTAAGCACTGACTAGGAAGGGGAAACATAAGTCCTGCAATCAATCACTGTACCCTTTACATGACAAATTCTGGCACTAACTTGAAAACAAACCTGCATATTTTCACAATTCTCCCACAACAAGGTAGCAGGATTTCCCAGTGCCTTTCTGCAGTTCTGCCCTTCTCCCTCCAGCAATCCCTGCTCATCATTTTATGGAAAAAATGGACAACTTGACCTGCACTGAAGCATTGCATGGGGCAGCCTGGCTAAGAGCAACCACTAAAGAACAGTGTGCCTCACACTGCAGGACAGAAAAACAAACAGTCACCTGCTAAAGGACAGCATGGAAAGATAAAAAAAGAACCTTTCCCTGACTTAGCTGACAAAGGAAAGCAAAAGTTAAAAATCCTCCTCGTCCTCTGTATGTGCAAAGAACTCAAAAGAGATCTCAACTTCCTGAATAAGGGAAAAAACCTGGATTCAAGCACTTACCTGTTCTGGTAACTGTAGTAGGCAGCGTCCCGGGGAATAGTACACAGCTGCTTGCCATAGCAGCACAAGGTCTGGGGAGAGAACTCATACTGCAAAACAAGGGAGAAAAGCAGCTTTACAACGGGGGCTTTTGCTCATCAGGGATCCATTAAGCAAACCTGATGTTTGTGAGTATCAGAGGACACTGTCATGGTCATCACACTTTTCCAGCTATTGTGAATGTACCAGCACAGCCCTACCAGTCTGGTGACAATCATTAACTCTAAAAGCAGCTGACCCTTTGACCTCTGCTTTATGGACACGGCAAACCAGAGAAGTATTTTAATACTACTTATGACTAAAGAAAGTGTCCTCTGAGGGAGAAAAATCCAACAACAATAACAGAAGAGCAGAAATGCTATCGACCTTTTTAGCTCTGAACACGTTTCTAATAAAGCCAAACTTTTAGCAGCCCTTTCATTCAGTATTTCTATTTCAAAAAAAAGAGCACACAAAGCTGAAGCTTTGTCTGATGACTGCAGCTGGGCTGTTGGGAAGAACACCCCCCTGGGGTTCTGGGATGCCCACCTTGCGGCCGCAGCAGTAGCCCAGCGATTGCATGACGGGATCAATCTCTTGCTCAAACACCTCTGCCAGTTTAGTGCAAAACTTATAGACCCGGGAAGTCTTGCGGTTGTAGAGCCAGGCATTGTTGAACATCAGCCACACATCATCCACATACTGCCAGGGCTCCTGGTACTGCCCCGTGTCCAGCTTGCGTTTGATGGTCGAGAGATCCATGGGATTCTTCACAATGTCGAAATAATCCTGCAAAGACACACAAAACCCTGCATTTTTAAGAGGTTTGCAGTATGCTGAATGAAAAAGGCTACATGTTTACATGTGCAAAGACAAAACAGAAGAATATTTTATGGAGTTTTTTTAATGCCAACTCACCGGAATCCCTAAAAGCTGGGGATCCACAGGCTGTCTGAAAGGAAGGGACTCTGGGTCCTGCCGGTACAAAGCTTCCAGGGTGGGCATGAGAGCCTGGCGCAGCTCCTCGGGCTTGAAAACTGTTAATGGGAGTCAGAAAGGTTAGAAAATTGCCCTCCACATTTCCTAATCTCTTGACTCCCCTAAAAAACCCCAAAGAACTACGTTAACATAAAACTCTGCAAAGGGATTTCCTGATCAGAAGCAAAACCTCACTTACAAGAGGCAAACACAGCCTTGTATTTACTCAGATCACAGCAGGTGATATTCCCAAAATAGGGGAATGTAACAACTCTAGCCCATAATGATATATATTCTAGAGCATTAAAAAAACCCTCAAAACTTATACAGAATCAAATTAAATCAATTGTTTCAACACGAACAAACCTTTACTCCTCACAGGAGAGACTGAGCATAATTTTCCCTCCCTCCCTTCTAACCTTGTTCGCTATTTCCAAGCCAAGATTCTTCCAGCAAAACCCACTGCAGTGGACAGGGATGAAGAGCCAGCTCTATAGAGAGTGACCAGATGTCCTGAGAGCTGGCACAGGAATTTTCCTGGCCACAGTGTACAAACAGTCCTGGTCTGATGGATCGTTAATTGATTTTGAAAGTGTTAATACTTCCAGATTTCTATGCCACCACTTGGCAACAGTGGCATGGCAACAGCCATGATTCTTTCAGGAGTGGATGACAAGGACAAAAAAAGGCAATACATTTTCTGAAAAATAATGATAACTTGGAGAGCTCTTTGAATATCTCAGCAGTGTAATTACATTTATTTCCTTAGGAACAGTGTCTTTAAATAGGGAAGAATGCCTATCATTGAGAAAAAAAGACAACTAAGGAAAGCAGGATGGCATCTAATATTTATCTACCTGGATTAAATGAGAACGATACCAATAAACTGGAGCAATTAATTCTGCTAAAAGCACTTGAATCAACAGGGCTCAGCGACCCCTTTGAGGCTGATCATTGCTTTTCTCACTCAGATGGTATTTTGGTATGATAGAAATTGCTTTTCGGGACATCTAGTTGAAAATCTATGATTTTAAAGAGTATATACACAAAAAAAGGCAAGACAAGAAATTAAACTGACACTACTCCATTGGTTGTACGATCATTTCAGCTGTTGCCACAATCTCAGTCCCCACAAAATGGCAATTCTCTTCAATATTTATCAATACCATACATGAAGGCACTTTTCCCTACTACGGACTCCCAAAGTTTTATAAACAACTCTTACACATTACATTATGGGATTCTCAAGAACAGAAATAAATATTAAATTCCATTAATGAGGAACGGCTCTGATTCAGATAGTTCATATGTGATAATCTGAATTATTTCATTTAATGAAATATAAAGGTCAAAAAGTACCTTTTAAAAATGTATTCTGGCTACCTGCTTGACACTGCTTTCCGATTTTTCTCCTATAATAATATACAACGAAGCTACAGTATCTTTCAAAATAAATCCAGTCTTATTTTAAACTCAAACTACAGAGATTCAGTGTGATTTTTGACAAGTTCTTTAAAGCCTAATTATCTTTACTGATAAAGTTTATAAACCCACTTTCATTTAGAAGTTTGAAAAAAAATCAAAATGAAAATCCAGTTGTTATTTCAATTTATTACTTCACCTAAAAACATAAAGAAAAGTTGCCTTCAGCTGCTCTGTCTCTAAAGACTATGACTAATAAAAGCACATTTGATCATAGCATCTCCCTGTACATGGATTTTACAAGGAAGTTTTGTTTTTCCCTCTCTCCTTTTTCCAAAATTAAATGCTCTCAGTTCTGCTCCAGTAGCTTGAAGACCTTTGTAAGGAGCTGGTATCCAGTTATCCCGTTTTGTCTTGGATGTGTGGGCGGTAAAAAGAAAATGGGATCTTTGCCTGACTCACGATGACGTATAATCTACCAAAGAAGAGTACAATGCTACCTTCTTGATTATTTTGCTTTTTTCAAACAGATGCAAGTCTGCTTATGATTACTAAGGAGAAAATTCATAAAGGAAGATAAGACATTTTCAAAATTACAAGGACAATACACACAAATATACCTCAAACCCAAGCTCTTGCAAGTTTTCCATTGTATCTTACAAAGAAGTGAAGAAACCAGTAAAACTCATCTTCAAGGTCAAACTAAAGCTGCCAGCTACAAGGAGAGAGGAGCTGCCCAAATGAGTACTATAGTGGGGTTTTTGAGACTGCAAGGGAAGAGGCAAGGAACCAGCACCTCCCTTTCTTGCTCATGTTAGATTTGCAAAAAAAGGCAAAATAAGGCTCTGACTTGCTACGTTAGAGCACACAGTCCATGGCACTTGCCCTTAGTGCCTGCTATGTCCCAGCTTACTGTGGGATGCCCTTCAGGAATCTGCCTGCAGGGGAAGGAGGAAGAATTCCCAATACTTTTGCAACTCATGCAAAACTCTTGATCAGTCTCTTCAGTAGTTTTAAAATATCACCTATCCCTTCAGCACACTCAGCAGTAATGACTCTCCAATACCTCTTGGTTTACTCAGCATTTTAATACCAATGCTCAATTAACATTGAACAAACTCCTTGGTGAGAAAATGTCACCATTTAAACTTGTGTCTGTGGTTGTACCTGCCCACGCTGCACGTGCTTTGCACTCCACAGTTACTGGGTGACAAAACTTCCAAGATAAAATTGTGTCACTGATGGAGGAATTGGAATACGCAGTGACCCAGCCTGAACTGACTCTGCAAGAACCTTCCCCGTGTAAGCACATTCCTAACAGGCAGCAGTGACTCCTTCCACTGGGAATACCACTGGCTCAGAAATGCTAATAAGCTTTCCACTCCCTGTGTTACACTTGGGTTGGAAAAGGCTCTGCCAGTTGGTTCTGCAGCGCACTCTCATTTGGGTGCCCCACTCTGCTGCCAGCTGAAAACATCAATCTACAGGGAAATGTGTTTTATAGTGATTTATTACAAAAAGATTATGGTTAGTAACCAAATGCAACCCAAAGCACATCAAGGAGATGTAGATTTTTTAGACATTTGCAGCATGTTGAAAGTTTACCTTTGGTCAAAAACTAAGAACTAACCACAGAAAATATCACCTCAATAAAGCAGATGCCAAAAGACAGAGGTCTCAAAACTGCTAAGGTTTTTGAGCCCAAAAACTTATCTTGCAGCCCGTGCTGCAAGTGGAGAAATTTATTTCTGTTTTAATGATCTTATTTATTTCTTACTAACACAAGGCACCCAATCATTTATATAGCCTGCAATACCCTGAAGTTTCCTTGAGTACAGATGCAGTCACACCTCAGTCTGTGCTGACACTGTAGCTTAATTTAAGAGACTGCTGAGCAAATGAACACTACACTGAAAACTTTCAAGTCCTGAAAACACAGAACTCTAAAATAAATGTTAAGCCTCTTGCAGCAGTCCAGCCTAGGAGGGACACAGGTTCAGGAGAGTTCAAGTGCCTGATTCTCAGAAAAGTGACTGACAAAACTCAGGATAAAGGTGGTGTGTGCAGCCTCTTAACAGGAAAAGAAAAGCAATGGATATCCTTGGTTACTGAAAGCATTCTTATCTACACTGAACTCTCCTGAAAGAGCACCAAGATGTACACAGAGGGATTTATGTATTTAATTCCTCCAGCAATCACTGCCCTACTGCCTTGGTCCTTCTGGGCAGGCACTGCTGAGATCAAGGGCACAGTGACTTGCTTTTCTCACCTGATTCATGTAACATTAAAGGAATCCTACATTCAAAATTAAGTTACAGAGTATCAATCTCCCAGAGCTCCAAGTGCTGGAAACATAAGTGCAAAACAGACCTCCCAGCCAAGCTGAGACCATGGAAAACAAATATTAGTGAAAGCAAAGTGCACAAGGGAACTCAGTTTTCATACACATACTTTTCTTGCGGGGCTGAGACGGTGATGTGGATTGTGAAGTGGTTCCATTAGTGCCGCTCTCCTCTTCCTCTTTAGGCTCTACTTTCATTTCAGGCTTCTTTTCTTCAATTTCCATTGGCTCCTGTTTCAGTTCTGTTCCATCTGCTTCCTCTTTTGTTTGTGAAGATCCTTGTAAATCCTCCTCCACCTTAAGAAAGGACGCAACGAGAGGTACTGTTATATGTACAACCCAAACTTCAGCCACCAAAATATTAGTTTGAGACTGTTGAAGCACTTTCCATCCATGGCTTTCCTCAGGAGTTACTTTGCAGTAACGACCCTCCTCTCGCCCCTTAGCTCACCAAGTCAGACACATCATTAAGTGCTTTTATATCTATCACTGCTTTCAGTTAAGCTGTAGAGAATCTCATTTACCTCAGTCTTAGCTTCCACTTGTGTCTCACTAGTCTCTGGCTCAGTTTCTTCAGTTTTAACTTCTGATTTGCTTTCTAGCATTGGTGCATCTGGTCCTAGTTGCTGGGAATTCGTATCAGCACTAGCAACTGAGGCAGGGGTGGGGACCCTGTTATCAATACTAGCTGCTGCCTGGGATAGCTGTTGTAAAAACAGTACAAAAGAAAGACACTGCATATATAGAAATATTTTCCTTTACTAAAAATGAACAGCACAAAAGAGACATGAGATGATATTCTACAACAGTGCAGAACATGGATACAGGTCACTGTAGCCAAGTTTTGATATTACACATTTAATAACTCTGCTTTACAGAGGAGAAGCCAAGGAAGAATTCTGCCCCAAAGAAGCTTTTTTTACAGAGAAAACACCTGCCCAGTAAAATACTGTACATTCTTTGAAATGTGCATTTGCCCTGGCTGTATCTTAAAAGAAAAAAAATTACGCAAATCTCAGGATCAGAAAAGATTCTGATTACGGCCAAAGAGAGTATTAGGCCTGTTACACCTCATCTTTCTGCACACTGCTGCCAATTTTACTTTGAGCAGTTCAGCCATTCAACCCCCCCTCCTTCACACAATGCTGAGAACATCTGAACACACACATTTTACACATCTCTAATCAACCCTCTGGTCTAAAGCAGAAGCTGCTGTGGACAGCTATGGGCTCTACACATTCAGAACATGGTGCTACACACAGGGACACTCGTGGGATGTCACGACACGAGGCAGAGGGGACTGGCTGGTACTTACTGGAGTGCCAGGTGGCTGTGCCTGCACAGATGTTGGCTGCTGCTGGGCTGGCTGTGGGGTTGGCACAGACTGGGGCTGGGCAGGGGTCTGTGGCTGCGGTGTCACCTGGGCCTGGGCCGCAGTCTGCCCTGTGGGGGTGCTCTGGGTCTGTGTGGCCGTGGGAACAGAACCCGGCGTCGGGGTCGGAGTTTGTCCCGAGGACGAGACCGGTGTCGATGGCTGGGTGGGTGCTGCTGGCTGGGGAGGAGTCATTCCCGCGGGGGTTTGGTGCTGGATCGGCGGCATCCCGGCAGCGGTGGACACGGGAGGCGTGGTCTGGTGCAGGGGTGGCTGGGTCACCGGGGGACACGGCAGCTGCCCGCTCTGCGGTCCCAGCATGTTCATGGAGTTGGGAAGAGCAGCACTGGGAACCTGCCCCTGCTAGGGAGAGAGAGAGAGAGTCTTACAGACCCCGGATTCACACTTATCCTTTCAATCACAGCCCTGAAGCCTTCTCTGACAGGATACTGTCAGTGTAAGCAGATCACCACAAATGCTGCTACTGCAAGTGACTGCTCCGATTTCTGTCAACGCTGCCATCAGCTCTCAAGAACCTTTCTCCCAGACACAGCTGTGCCATGCACGTCCTGCATTAATTCCACTGGCATAGAGGAATCTTCACAATCCCAGTAACACAGAAACCCACAGGCAGCCTCCAAATTGTGCCATTAGCTGGGCAAAGGTCAGGCTTTGACACAAAATGGTTTTGAGCAAATACCCATTTTTAGGCCAGGACTCTGAGGCAGCTCTGCTTCAGAGGGCAGGTCAACACATTTAATGCTGCTGTTGCACAGAGCAAGACTTAAGAAGAGTCTTTTTGTTTTCTTTTTAATTCTAATTAAACTGCTCAAGATGCTTCAGAAAACCTGGTATTTGTTTTTCAGAGCGGCAACAATAAAGTACTCTGGATGTACTTAAACCTTTAAGTGATACATTTTACCGAAGATTGCATCAGATAACTGGTAATAAAAAAGAATACTCCATCCTCAAATGTAACTGTTACTCTTAGAAATACAAATCAGTTAATTTCCTGCAGATGAGGTTTCAAATTTAAAACACACTTCTATATTGCCCGTACAGAGGCAGTTTTATGGAACTAAGTGCATTGGGAAAAAAGTGCTCACCACAAAGGCAGTCAAACAACTGAGCCAGAGCCCATGAAACTGCAGATACTCCATCCTGAACATATTCCAAACTTGACTCGACAGAGCCCTTCATAACCCAATCTAAGTAATCTCTCAGAACTCTGGGTTTTAACTAGCCTAAATTACTTGGACTCCGAGTTAAACAACAAGCCTTTCCCTCTGGAAGAGCAGATACTTTGGCATCATAAGCACAGCTGCTACTTCACAGACCACTACTGCAACAGAAAAATGTTACAGGAAAAACCCAACAATTTTCTCTCCAGAAGCAGCGAAGTTAAAACAAACTTTAGAAATCTTCCCCAGCCACTTCATCATAAGCCTACATTTAAAGTTAGCTACTTGGGTTCACACAGAGACAAAACATATGTTCATAGGCATCCCATAAACTGATTTCTGATATTTCCCCTAAAAATCTCATCAGCATGCATTTGTAAAGAATTTAAATCAAGAATTGCAGGGCGTTGCGCCCCCATTAACAGATGTCGATAAGTTATGTAAGAGCTTCTGAGGAAGGCAGATGTAACCCAGGATCCCCCAAAGTTGGGGTGACTACATCAAACAATGGATATAGAAATACAAATAAACAAATATAAGTAAGGTAAATCAGAGCAAAAGAATTAAGAGCAAATAAATCTTAGAGAATCTGTCTCACCTGTGCCACCCCGGCCTGGGCTGTTGACTGACCCATGCCCACATTGTTCACATTCATAGCTCCAGTGGATGCTGGGAACTGGTTTTGGGGCAGGAATTGGTTCTGGGTAGGAGCCTGACCCATCATGTTGTTGGAATGAGCTCCCATCATGTTCTGTGGCTGAGGCATTCGGGAAGGAGACATTGCCATCTGAAAATTAACACCCAGATTAACTAATTACCATTTAGTATTATGGAGCAGGACAAAGGAAAACACCCTCAATGAAATCAACCAAAAGATAGGACAAAAAAATAAAAGGAAAACTGCCTTTATTACACTAACTGGAAGGGGGCACATGCCTATAACTTCAGCATTTGTTCCAAAGCATTCAGGAGGCAGTTATTTTTAAACAGGTAATATTCAGAGCGTTAACTCTGTTTTGCTCTCTTGGGTGACAGAAAGAATCCAGGGAAACTAAAAATATTTTTGTTTTTCTAAAGAATAAAAACATGTTTTCATGTAGGAACAAAGAAGGTTTATGTACTGCAAAGACAGTAGATGCTCTTCCACAGACTGCTTGGGACTACTGCACCTGTGGCATGTGCCCCTCTAAAGGTCTGCTTGGTGTTTTTAGAACACGCAAATATTGAAAACAAACGCCTCGGTAAAGGCCTGTCAGACTTGCTGCGTTCCCATGCAATTATCCCACAGTTTGCAGCACTGCTCTGTGACTTGGCCTTTTCGGAGGAGATGAGGTGTGGGGTGGGCTGAGGCTGTGCTGAGCAGGGTGCTGGGGGGGTACGAACCGCGGGCACGGCGCCCATGTTGTTCATCTGCACCGGGTGGTTCATCGGAGACGCCGCCCGCGGTCCCAGCGGTGCTTGGGGCATCTGTACATTCCCTATGGACATGGGGTTAAACTGATTCATTCCTGCAAATGCACCCCCAAAACAACTCATTAGGAACAAGTCAGCAGAATTTATGGATCTACATTCTACTATAAAATTAACAGTTATTATGACTGACATTCGACCACCCTACGCTTATCTTTTAGTTACTTGACTTAACAGACAAATCAGGATGCAAGAAGTGTTTAGAACAATACTAGTCAGGGTGAAATACAATTTTTGGTGTCTAAAAAAAAAATTCAACGCAAAAGATGAAGAGTAGATGATCTGCAGAGACAGGATGCTATTTATAAATAATACCTTAGGATGGTTTCTTAAAATCAGGCATTTGCTTTGAAACAGCAATGTCTTATTCAGGGCTCACTGAAATGGTTGAAGTAAATACGATAAAAATACATATTGTATGTATGAAGGCAACTCCAAGCCTCAAATCAGGACAAAAGTTGGCAGAATGCTTTAAAAGGGGTTGTGCTTTTTACACAAAACATTTAATCCCTCCAAAAAACTTGTCTAAAGCTGTAATTACAGAGCTATACTTGCTATCAACTTGTTCTCCTATTCAAATGAATTTTAAAAGGATTTAACTTCCCAAGAACATTTCAACACAAGTTTTGACTTAGTACTAACTCTGAACCAAGCAATAAAATAGCTAAGGACACTTTTTTGAAGGAAGTTGAAGCACCTAAAAGTCATGGGTTTATATTTTTTGGAAAAAAACTGCCCATGAGCTCACAGCATCCTCAGTGAGTAATGACAAGCACTGTGAACAAGCTCCAAGGCTTTTTTAGGTGCACTTTCCATCAGAAACCAAGAAAGGGTATCATTAGTTACACAGATTTAAGGACTAATGTGCTGTGTTTCCAGCTACAGGTGTATTTTTGGCTAATTAACTGATGAAAACATGCCAACATCCTTCCCCCTTTACAGCGTTTTAAATGAGAATATCCCCAGTATTCTTGCTTGAGCTGTCCTCTCTTTGGAAGCGCTGAATTAATTCCCAATCCCCAGCAAAGTGCTGGATACCTATTGTTAACACTGCACTGACACACAGAGCAATGACAAAGAATGATGCTGAAAAAGGGCAGATCCAGTAGTTCCTCCATCCCAACACCAAAAAACCCCAACATAAGATCAGCTTTTCCCCCCAACAATTATTTTGAACCCACAGATTACACTTAAGAGAAGAAAACAGATACCTTGAGAAACCTGCATACGACTGATAGGCACAGTTGGCATGGACATAGGCCCATCTGCAACACAACACAAGAATGGTCAGCAAAACCAATTTTAAACACAACCTCAGGATTAGCCTGAGTGCAAAGACTCCTGAGAAGCAGAGGCAGCTCCAGCAGCACTTACTGGGTGGCCTGACGGGCTGTGCCTGGCCCATGGCAGCAGCCACCTGGGGAATCCCTGGGGGCTGGGGCCCGGGGGTCTGTAAGGCTGGTTGGTTCCCCAACATCCCTTGTTTATGGAGACGAGACCTCCGCTTCTCTTCGAGCTCCTTTTGTATCTTATAGATTTTCTCTGCTAATAAATGATAGTATTCATCCTAAAAGGGGAAAAAAAAAAAGGAGTAATCAGCAGCAGCAGCAGCAAAACTCATTCAGTCTACCTGAATAGCATCATCTGGTTTTGGGTAGGGATTTTTGTTTTGTTTTTCAATATATACACCTGCCTAATTGAAAAAGAAATATTTATTTTCAGAGTCCTGTTAAATTAAGACAGCCTTAACACTGCTTTAATGCAGAAAAGGGGGGAAAAAAAAGCTTCCAGAAATCACACTTGCTTTATGGCTACCCTTCATACCTTCTCTGAGTAAATTAGCAGACAAAGGAGAAGGCTGGAGGTTCTCTGTTGTTTCAGCAAAACCCAGGAAGCTGTGATTTAGTTTCTAAGTGTTAATGATTTTTAAATGTTATTTTCATAATAAACATTTCCACTAATCCACAGACAATAGAAAAAGATATTCCCAGCACACTGTTACACTGAATAAACTTTCAGGAAACAGATGTTAAGGACAGATCAATTTTTACATAAAGAAAGGACCCACTCTTTTCTTAAAGAGTCTATCAACAATCATGGCAAGGGATAAACAAAACCAGAGAAAACCTCAAAGGAATGGAGAAAATTCAGTGAAAAACAGTCCACATGCACAGACAAGTAAACACTACATCTGTACAAGATGAAAAATCCATTTTACTCAACCCACACTGACAACAGATTCGATAAGACAGTCACAGTGCACACCACGTAGACAATTTTGCTTGTCAGGAATTGCTGGACACACATCTGCCAAGTGCATGAGATTATGCACCTGTTAAAGGCAAAAAGACTCCCACAAACCCTCAAGACTACATTTATTTTGTGGGGTCACCATGTTCTCACAACCTAGGATTACACAGAGCACAGGCTGAGTGATGCTTGCCCACAATTGTTTTTTTATTCAATTTTCATCTAAACCAGAATCTGTTATTACAGTAGGATTGAAATAATTTTAGAAAACTTAATATGAGATAGGTATTCCTCAGCAGCCTTGTTAAGGAGGTCCAGTCATGCAATATAAAGCTTTGTTTTTTAGGTCACTTCTCTCCTCAGAGTTTCTCAAAAATCAGTGCAGACACTTTCTGCTGTCCAGTTTAAAAGCTTTACAGCCCCTCCCCTTCTCTTGCTCAAGCCACTTCAGTTGTAACTTCCTATTTGTAAATTTAATATTGTGCTGTTTTCCCACTGCAAAGATTCCTGAAAAGGCCGTGTTCACAAGGAGCACACACTGCTAGAACAGCATTAAGCTCCTTACAATGATGCCTCTTACTAATACGTTTTTCAGTGTCAAAGTAGAATGGAAGCTCCTCAAAAAGAAAGATGTAATTCCTCATGGCATCGTTAACACATTCTGAATTACTCCATTCTTCCAAGTTTGCTGCTTGGAGCCAAATACATTAGATGAATTCCAATAACAGAAACTTCTGGCCATGAGGCTCTGACAGCTGTTTTGAGGGGTGAGGAGAAGATACTTCTGGGTGTTTGTCAGAAGGCATTTAATTTTACAGTCAGGAGTTTACTATGCTCATCCTTACTGAGAAGGTATTTAGACAACCAGGTGTGACCATGAAATCCTCCTTCTATCTAAAACTGGTCTCTAAAGCTGCCAGGGTAACCAAGTGTGAGCACACCCAAGTCTTCCTTGCAAACAACCTCTTGGTAGCTACAAGGAGGCTACAACGTGGTCACTGACCAACACTGACACAGCAGCAGCCCTGTAAGTATTGGCCACTGCCTATTTACCTCTAGGAAATAAAAGCTGCATTTCCATCTCCAGCTCTTCTGGGAGATGGGCTGAGAGGGGCAGAAGTGTCTGACTGGATCATCTGATTATCACCTGAAATGCCACTAACTACTCTTTTTAGATACTCCTCCCTTGCTTAAGAAAGGATCTCAAGTTTCTGATCAGGTAGGATCTCACTGGCACTAATAATGTTGTCTTTTCCCAATGAAAACTTTCAGGGAGTGGTTCCTTAAGGGTAGAATTACCACCATGTCATATCCTCAGCCTGTCAATCAGCAGGGGTTTGCTCCCTCCAAGTAAGAGATATAGAAACTGACATCTCTGTGCAGACAGAGCAAAAATCATGAACTACAACAGGAATTCTGGGTTTTTTTCCCATCCACAGAGCAGGCAAACTGACTTCTTATGTCTTAGCCCAAACACTCTTGGTGCTGCAGAGTAGAGGAGAACTAATTCCATCAGTACAGGTGGAAGGTAAGCAGTGGAACAGCACTGTAGAGAAAACCTCCAGTGGTAAAGAGGTACTAAGAAAATTTTAAAACTACTGTTTACACAGAATTCCAAAAAGGGAGGAAGTCAGTAAGGGAAGCATCAAGAACTGCAAGCTGTGCTCCAAGCTTCCTGCATGTCAATCACACTTTCAGGAGGATGCAAGTAGGGATGGATGTGACGGTGTCTAGAGCTGAGGGGGGTGAATTAGCTTGGAGTGACATGAATCACATGGCTTGGGACTACACAAACACTGTCACAGACTGAAATCACGACTTTCCCCATGAAGAGGGCAGTGAAATGATTCTCTGTGGTTTTCTTTACACGTCTAAGATTTGTGATGCTACTGTTCTTTAACATGTTGGACTGAAGCAACATACCCTACTATTAGCAGACTCATACATATCTCCTTCCACTTTCCTGGCATAAGCCACCAAGTTCTCCATGCGCCGATCCTTCAGTGCTGCTGGATCAGGAGTGGGGAAGATGGCTTGGACACTGCAAGGACGGAAGAACAATAATAGAAAAAAATCCTCAGAAAAAAACAAAAATCAATACAGCTTTATGATAATCACCCTGGATGTTCCCTTATATACCAGATATGTAAAAGCATATCAAAATGGTCAAAAAAATAGTATTTTACTATTCCTCACAAGATTAAAGCAAATCCATTGATGAAAATAAAGTGAGGTTTAACAGCTCGGAGTCTAAATAACTGTTCACCACAGCAGAGCAAATTTACTAGCAATAGAAACTAATTCCATGCCCACTCCGTAATGAGCATGAAGAACAAACTGAAGAGGATTAGAGGTAGCAACTCATCTGGAGTGGCCCAGCACCTGAGAACCACTAGTGATAACTTTCTTTTCAACTTAATAATAGAACTACTGTATTGAAATTCTTTAAAAACATTGAGGAAAAAGGCAGCCTTGGTGAATACTTACAGTTTATGCACTAAATGATTGCGCAGGTCCTGAGTGACATGTTCATGCCATGCTTTCCTTACCCCGGTACTCGAAGGAGGTGCAGCCGTTGGCATTGAGCTGAGGTTTCCAACATTGCCAGAATTTGTGCCATCATTCATTAGTGGGCTAAAATAAAAAGAAAAGGGACTGTTAAAATACCAGAATGCAGAGCTTTGTCGTAGGTTTGATCCCTGAAGTAATTTTTGAGTTGTTGCTTTCATCACTTTTAGCTATTACATCAAACATTCTCTTAAGTGAAATTTTGGCATCAACAAACTGCAACCCCTGAAGCAGCAAAGCTCAGTTTCACAAGGCACATTCGCAGTGTGAATGGTAAAGAATCACAACTATGAACTTAAAAATACAAACTATTCTTCCTTTGGGACTTCATTTAAAACTAGTAAATACTGTGTGGCTCTCAGGAGGCACAAAGTGTCAGCTCTGGAACTGAAACAGGAAAGAAGAGCAGAGCTGTACACGTGACTGACCATCTCCATGCCAATGCAATCAGTTTTTAAAGCATGCTCTTTATTTACGTTCATAAGCATGCAAATAAATGTTTAATTGAGCAAGAATGAAAAGTGTGCATTACTTATTTGTCCCAAGGGATGTTGGAAGAGCAGTTTCAGAAATTAGACCCGGTTGCTGGTCTGTTGTTATTCCTCCTGCAGGAAGGTTCATCTGGTTGGCTCCTTTGGGACAAAATTAAACATCATTGATACACAGTTCACAATTTTGACAATAATATGACAAAACTACACTTTACTGACCCACTTGGCTAACAAAAGAAGCAATTTATCAGGTGAAGTATTTTTATAACAATACCTGCTGTGCTGCACACATGTGGCTATTTATGGAACCAAGTTACTTTCAGTCCGAACTACAAAAACGAGCCTATTAAAATTTTAAATTCATAAACTCTTAAGATTAGATCAATAAGCTATAAAGAAGGTAATACTAGCAATTAAGATGCAAAAAAAAGTAGTGTATAAGATAGAATTGTCTGTTAGAACAGGTGACAATTGTTAAACCAAAAGCCTTCTGCAATTCTGTCTCATCACCTCAGAGAATGAGCTACGGGCTATATTTTAAAAGAAACTGAAACTCCTGCCATTTGGCAAAAGCACTATATTCAAAACTTTCTGATATTCAAATGTAAATGAATGGCAGTGTATTTAAATAGTATATTTCTTACTTACTAAACAACATGAACAGACAGTCACTACTCTAACCAAACAAAATACAAGACTATCTTAAAAATTCAACATCAGTTATTTTAACATTGTTTTTTCTTGGTCTTTTCTCCACCTACCCAGTGCATTAATGGTCCTCATTTGCTGGTGAGCCTGAGGCTGTGCCGGCTGCTGGCCTTGGACCTGGGGCTGCAGCTGTGTTTGGGGCTGGTTGCCATATGGCAGCCCAAGGGCAGCGTAGGCTCGTTGCATGGAGCTGGGGTCAATTGGATTGGGATTACTTAGCGATGGAGTGTTCTGCTGGCCCGTGCCAACAGAACCGATGGAATTCTGGATTCCACCAGCTGGAGACCCTAAAAGGGCTATAGAAAACAGAAAGGATAAGAGAAAATTAAAACTCGATGAGGATAAGGAGTAAAACCAATCATGCCAAGAGTCACCAGAACATGCACATATTCTATGATACAGATATTTTTCTTCCAGAGGACAGAACAACACCCGAGATGCCAAGTGGGAAAACTCAGCCTTTGATTCTACAGGACAGAACCCACCCTGGCTATTAATCCATGCAGTCTAAAGAGAAGTACTGTAAATTTCAGGCAGATAAGCCCATAATTACTTGTAATAGATATATAGTATAGGCTCCTATATCAAGCTAAGTAGGATTTTCATGCTTGGGGACAGTAAACTAAGGGGAAAAAAAATTTAATTCCTCTACTTCCCTCTTTCCCATCAATCCCATTTTAGGTCAAAATATTTGGCTCCAGAACAGAGATCCTGAGTTCAGCAGAAACACTGTGTCCTTGGACACAAAGGTAATACTGAAGATCTGTTGGTAGAAATTTTCATTGCGAGCAGTCACCAGATGAATCCTCCGAAGGCCAAACTACCTTAAACCCCAAGTTACTCAGAGATATGAAAAACCCTGATGACTTTCAGACTATACTGGCAAAATCTAAAATAAGTTGGAGAGTCAGAAAGGGGTGCAACTCTGATAAATAATTTAGATAATGTTTAGGTATTCATTAACCTATATGGCTACCACAACCAACCAACCTCTCCCACCACACAGATGTATGGAAGATTCATTTGCATTGTAGACAGGACATGGAAACAACAGGGAAAAGCAGTATTTACTTAATCCAGAAGTGAGTAAAATTTTGATTTCTGGTTCTCATTTTAGCTGCCATTCTAAGTAATACCATGTTCCATTGTGAATGACCCATGGAGTACAACCTTCAGCACAGAGACACTGCATTTTGATAACCAAGACTCTGGTAGAAGCAACACTTCCTTCACATTTTCCCCCTCAAGTAATTAAGTACGTAATGTGCATTACAAATGTGTGAGCTAAACTTAGCAACAGTAATGGCTCTTAATATAGGCAACAATAACTGTTTTATTGAAATATTAGGAGGGGCACGTGGTTAGATAAAAAAGTCATGAAAACAAGCCTTCTGAGACATTAACGGCATTATCCAGGCTTTCTTAAATCCTTACCCACCGTGGAAACTGAATCACTGAAAGAGATACACGGGCTTCCAGCTTCCACCCAAGAGAAAATACACACATTGCAGAGTCCAGACTTTTCCCTCTCCAGATGAGAAATCAATTTGATCTCATTTGCCAAAGAACTACAAATAAATACACTCCGATATCTCCCTCTCCTGAATAAGCAGCCCCACAAAAAATATCCTTTTTTTTCCCCCAAAGGACAATGTCCAGTATTTTAAAAGCTGGGATTACCATGGAAATTAAGGCTTATGTATACTTACACTCTGTGGACACATTCACAATAACTTTTGAACTCACTGATCACTTCCAAGAGAATTTAAAAATAAAGACAGAAGCTGATTAAGATCCTATCAGCTTAATTAAAATGGAAAAAAAAAATATATTAAAGAGCAACTATATGAATTCCTCATTGGACTTGCATGTACTATTCTGGAATCACACAATCTAGGAGAAAGATGCCTTTACACTACTGCAAGCCAAAGAATAGGAAGACTAAATAGCACAAAACTTGTGGCACCCTGGAATTCAAAAGGCTTCAGAGGCTGCTGTGACAGCACAGACTGATTCAGGAGCTACTAAGAATTCAAGCCTCTTAGAGGATGATATTCCACCGGAAAAGTTAAGACAAAACATCCCCAATCTGCTTTCAGTGCTGGCTGGAAGTGTGGAGATGGCAGAACGCCCACAGGTGATGCCAGTGTTTGGGAACTGGAGAAAGGCTTCTGGCCATCCCACTGAGGAGAGCCCAGCCTTCCACCATCCCCCACGCTCTCCTGGGGGAAAAACCACTGATTGTCTGAGACTGCAAGCATGGCTTGGAGCTCACTTGGAGAAGTCCAGCACCTCCAGCCCACGGCTCTGGGCTGAGCTTTGGCAGCAGTATCAATTACTACAAAGCACAAGTTCAGCCCTTGTGTTAGAACAGTTTTAGACTATTTGGCCTCAGCTTTTCTACACTTCACAACTCAATAGGATCCTGTTCTGAGTATTTCCCAACATCAGGAATCTGTTTTTGAAGGAGTTTTTCTTGTCTGTTTGTTCACTGGTTTTATATGAAGGCATGACATTATCTGTCAAACAAGAAGATGGAGGCAGAGAGTATTAAATTTCCACTCTGGAGAGACCCAAGTGCAAATGCTGTTCCTTCTGTGGCAGATACTGCAGGAAATAAAGTCAACTAAAATAAGTGCAGCCCTGGAACAAACACATTAGGCCATTGCTATGTGAAGCAATGTCTACTGCAATTTTACTTTTCTTAACTGATGCTTCAGACATTGAGGAGCCCATGACGGAAGTTACAAGAGTGAAGTGAGCTCTGTAATTCACATTCTGAATGCTGTAAAGACAACTGGCTCTGTGTGTCCCAGTGTTACAGTGTCACTTGTGTTTATGTACCCGAGGAGGGAAGGTTCAAACAAGCACAAGTTAAACAGCCCCAGAACTTCCAGAGCAGCCCTGGTGATATCCCAATGCCCCAGAAGGCATCAAAACCATCAAACAGCAGCTGACCGGCAGGATTCCTCTCTCAGGCAGTGCTGTTTAATGACACTGCACTCATGTCTTCTAGAGGGAAATCCCTCCAGCTAATTAAAATTTATTTTAAACACAGATCCCTAACGCTATTTCAAGTATGAATGCCCAGCACTTCTCTAACCTGACCACTCCAGTGAACATGTTAAACCATTTTTGAGAATTTTAAATTCCTAAACTCTAAGGATTAGATCAAGAAGCTAGAAAGAAGGTAATACTAACAATTAAGATGCAAAAAGAAAGTAGCATTTGAGACAGAATTGTCTGTTAGAACAGCTGGCAGCTGTTAAACCAAAATCCTTCAGCAATTCTGTCTCATCACCTCAGACAATAAGCTATGAGCAGGTTTAAATTTAGCCACGCTGGTTTAAATGTTTGATTTTGCTTCCAAATTCTTTAATTGAGACTTGTTCTGTTCTGCAGCTCCTCACTCTGCTCGTCTCAAAGTGGCCGGAGCAAAATTTGTGCTGGTGCCCTTGCCACACCCCAGCATGAGCCTGTCCTACACTCAGAGTTAGGCAGGTACATGAAGGTAAGTGTAAACAATCATTTAATTAAAGGCTGTATCTTGAATCAAATCACGGGGTGAAGATTTTATGAAGAACTTGAAGCAGGAAGTGTCAGTTTTAAAATTCACCACCAATACCATTTTAATTCTTATTTAAGTTAAGCATTAAATCATAAGCCTTCAGTACAGCATTGTATGAGTCAATCAATGGAACTCCTTAACCCATGGACTCCCATCCATCCTGCGGCTCCATGGGATACTGATGGGTCACCATTATATGATTTCCAGCAATTGAAAAAACAAGAGACATGTTTTATTTGTAGATCTTACAGTTACTGACAGTAAGACTTGAACAAGCTGGATTTCATTTTGTTTTCAGAGGAAACAGGTTCCACTGAAGAAGTTGTTGCCTCCTCCTCCTGGACACATTTCCCTGTGCTTGGATGCACTCACTCCTTCCTTCTCTGCAAAGGATTGGTTCCCAAATGCTCTACATCCAGGTCCTCTTCCATTTTCTGTCTGTACTCACTAACCTGCTGCCTCAGCCAGCTACATCCTGGTCCCTGCTTCCATTTCCCTCATTAGATTCCTACTCTTTCATCCCTGACTTCACATACTCCAGAATTTCTGTCTCCGTCTTCTCTAAAATCACACTTTTAGGTGAAGATTAGTTGTCTCAGGTTTAATCTTTCTTAATCCAGCTTTCTCCTTGTTGGATTTTATTTAAAATTTTCCTAAAAGGAAAGTTACAGAGGAGACCAGCTCCAAGTTCACAACTCTACTTTCCAGCCTCACTCGTCTGAGCATGGATCCCAGGGGTTTTCCAGGGTCCCCTGATCCTGGAATGAGGCACACCAAGCACTGCATGGGGATGGCCCAGGACATTAAAAATGGGAGCAGATCCAGGAGCTGTGGCACAACATACCCGCCCAGGCCAGGAATGGAAGAATTAAGGAGCTCAAGCATGTGCATGACAAGATGAATCTTCAAAAATTTAAACTGACACAGCTAGGAAATACATCAACAACTGTTTGCAAAATTTTGTAACTCATGTTGTGGTGGGCCCAGCAGGGAGCAAGAAGTACTTCCTAACATGAACAAGGCTTCAACCCCAAAATATTTTAACCAAATTTCAAGCCATTACTTCAAAACACAGGAGTCACCTGCTTATTCAAAAGAAAAGCTTAATGTTTTACCATGTGCAAAATAATATCTGTTTTCCAGTTTCCCCTGCCCCCTCAGAGGTACATGGGACACACAATAAGAACCATGTGGAACAGAAGGAATTTTAAATTTCTCCCAATACGTCCTTTTAACTAGTCAGGTCACTATCAACCATTATAGTAAAATACAGTTCAAGACTGCTTTAAAATAAATAAAAAGGGCAAAACAAAGGAATCCTGGCACAATGTTCTTTGCAAAAAGTCTCAACACTGAAAGACCTGTACAGAAACAGCTCCATGGCAATAACCTAAACCCCAGGACTTTCCAGGACTTGCAGATCCCCAAGGAGTAGGAACAGAAAGCCACAAAAGCATAGAGGGAAAAAAAAGCATAGAGTCTTTTTCCAAGCAAAAAGACTGTGCTTGGAAGTGAGACACCACATTGCAATGGTTCAGCAGTGCTCAACTGCAGAATGTCCTACAAGGTGGGCACCCTTTGAAGGAGCTGCTTGAAAGCCCAGCATGGACACACCAGGACTGAAATAACAACAGGAAAACAGGGATGGGCACAGGAAGGAGGGTTCTGGACTCTCTGTAAGGAAGGCAGCCCGACAATAGGAGGAGGATCACTATACTTCTCATTCCTTTTTCCCTTTCTGAATGTTCTCTGTATTCTGCCAAATGCAGACTCCCTCTTCCTCCCAGTTTAGTAGAAGCTACTATGATTTATTCTTAAAAAAGACAACATTTTCTTCCAGTCTAAAACTAACCCAACTCTGGTCAGTTTTCACCTGAGCAGGCACAACATTTTGAAATGCACCTATTAATGTAAATCATTTCACAAACCTTCCTGAATGCCTAAAAAGGGGTACCTTTTATAATACATCTAAACAAGTACTTTTAGTGTTCCTCTTTCACCTCCCAACAAACCATGAGGTGTTACGTGTATGACTCAGAGACATAATCCAGGACAAAGAACCCTGCACTGGATTATTGATTAACTGAATAGAAGAAGGAGATTTCATATTTATCTCCCTCCATATGCAACAAGAGAGACAAATTCTACACTTATCCATTATAATTCTGTTGCAGTCAGACAATATCCTATTTGATCCCATAGCAAAATTATTTTTAAGGACTGTTTATGTTCAAGTTTTTGTTCTCTTTTGATCAGCTGTACAAACAACAAAACAAATAGTGCACAAACTACTTTTGTACAGCAGCTTGTATTGAAAAATACAATTCTGTTCTGGTAGATGTTGTTAGCACTTTGATAACAACTGTATAATAAGGATGTTAAGCACAAATGGACCATGTCATATTAAAAAGCAAAGCTTTCAACACATTTTTTGAGGGCCAAACAACTAATCATTTGCAACAAATTACTACTTTCAAAGCACAAGATTCATCTTGTTTATCAAGGAGAAGTTTGGTAAAATGAAAACAAAATCCTGACCTCCAAGTAGCTCTATAGTTGTAATTTCTTCAGTTTTGGAGGAGGAAAACCCCTCCTAAAACCATAAAGAGAACATGCTCAACAGATAATTTTGATCGTTTTAGCAGCTACTGTCCCACCTGCCTTAATCCCACCTAACCTAGGAGCAACTCTCCATCCTCCAAGGTTTACTGGTGTTCCCCCACTGCAGTCTCAGCTTAACTGGAAAACAGCAGAATGCTTCCAATCCAATTCCAATGTACAAGCTTTGCAAGTCCTGGAGCTATTTTCCACTTCTTAACCCTTATTTAAATATACTTAGGCATAACATTACTTAAGACTTCTAGAACTTTACATCAATGCTGTAAAATGTTCCACCCTGGCATCTTTTCAAAGGATTTGATGAGAAGCAAGCCTACCAACATAAGTTCAGAATTTTCTGTTTCAGAGCAAGAGGGAAGAAGAAATAAACTACAAATGGACTGGCCCCAAGGATCAGTAACAGCTCAGCTATTATAAAAACCAGGCACGATTTGCAGAACTTCAGCTAATCTATACCAGTGATTAAGACACCCAGACCTTTTTGCACACGAAAATTATTTTTTCAAACGTTTTTGATTATTTTAAATCATTAGCATTTTGATTTAAGTTGTTTCTAGCAGCAAGAGAAACAATCAAGTAGCTTACCTCCTTCCCAAGACCCTACCTACATCCAAAACTGCCTCATAACTGTAATCTATTGACCTGCCTCACAATGAAACAGTCTCAATTAGAAGTTGCCAAACTCTTTAAAAAAGATGTGTGCTTCAGCTCAGACTTTCCTAATTATTGTGTACTTAAGTAATAAATTGCATTCAATGATCAGAAATGGGAATTCACTGGTATATTTATCCTAATACAAGACTGTTAACAGCTACTAAGTTTGTTGGGACACTGTCAAGAGTTTATTCCTCCATTACACACGTGATCAACTTTGGTTTAACAGTTCTAATGGTGCCAGCAGTAAGAGGAGTACTTACGTTGTTGGTTTCTTTTGTCACTGGCATTTTTCAGAGGAAGGCACACGGGACAGTCGTGCCGAGTACAATTCTTCCAGTGGGAGATGATTTGTCTCGAAGATGCACAATGAGCAACTGCAGCAAGGGAAGGCAAGAGTTAAGAGTCACTCCTTGGTTAATTGGTTTTGAATTATTTCATTTTTTAGAGCAATTCTGTTCTTCAACTGGCTTTGAATTATTTCATTTTTTAGAGTAACTCTATTCTTTCTCCTTCACAAGCAATACTGAAACCGCAAACAACTAAATTTTTTTGTGATCCACCAGAAGGAAACTAGTACCAAAATTTAAGACAAAGACATGGTGGACATTACACTCTCCTCATACAACAGAGATGAAAAGGATGCTTGCAAGGCTACACTGGTGCCATCCTACTTCCAAAAGGCAAATATTGCAATACTGTACATACAACTAAACACAACTGTCTTGTGATCCAAGTGCAAATGAAGAAAACTAGTACTAAAATTTAAGACAAAGACATGGTGGATATCACAACATAACAGAGGAGATGAAGAAGATGCTTGCAAGGCTACACTGGTACCATCCTACTTGAGGAGAGCAAATATTGCATTCTGTTTTCTAAACTGGCACCTGCAGGAAGATGAGAGCTGGGAGCAGTTTAACCACAGGGCCAGTTCTGACACTCCCTTGTGCCAGGCTGAGAAGAGAAAGGCTGGGGACAGAGAGAGCAGAGAGGCCTCACCTTGGCAGGCCTTGCCAGCCTGGCAGTGCGTCATGTGGTTGAGGACGTTCTTCATGGTGCGGCAGTGCGGGAGGGCGCAGGCGCGCACCTCGCCGTTGGCCTGCTCGCGCCGCTGACACTTGTGAGCGTGGAGCAGCAAAACCAGCTGCTGCTGGATCAGTTTGCGCTTCTCGGGGTCTGCTGTGGGCCCAGTGGCCATGGCCTGCGTCGGGACGATTCCCACTTGCTGGACTTGGGTTTGCATCTGGGACTGAGAGAAAAGCGGAGAGCTCAGCGCTGTGCCCATGAGCCGCCGTTCTGATCTTAATCTTGTACAATGGTTTGAGTATCACAAAACTGTTCACTGAGCTGCAAGGGTTATTGCACCACTCCCTGCAGCATTCTCAAACATTTCTAATGCTGAAACAACATGAATGTATCGAGAGGTTTCTCTGATAAAACACACAAACAAGAGTTTAAATAATGAGCCATTCAAAATACTGTAGAGAGACCATAATTCCAACAGCAATGAGCTCTTACCACACTCAGAGGTGGAATTCTTTAAGGTCCCTTCCAACCCACACCAATCTACGATTCTATGAATTCAAGCTTGTTTAGTATTATATTTTCATAATATAGGTTATATTTTCGTATTATAGGTTTTATACACTTCAATCCTAGTTTCTTATCCCTAACAAAAACAGAAGTCCAACAGGAGAAGACAGTCAAAATTCTATGTCTGTCTCCATGTATTACAGCAAAAGTAGAGCTGATTTTCCAAGCCTAAGTTAGTCCTTTGTCTCTCCCAGTGATAGTCCTTCCACAGAGAAAATTCCCAGGGCAAGCTGTATATAGTTTTCTCCTAGTAAGGGTCACCTGAATCTGGGTTGCATTATGGCTACTGAAGAGAACAAGAGTTACCACAGGGTGACACTGGGATGTATTAGTCTTTAAAATCCAGTGTTTTACTTCCAGCATCCATTCTTTAGGGACAAACTTCTGCACCAAGGCCTGAGCTCTGCCTGACAGCTGCAAACCCACAGAGATCTTCAGTCTAAGGCATAGCTTGTAACAGTGCAGAAGAGAAACAGCCTCTTTAATGTCAATTATTCAGCATAGATTAAGCAGCTTTTTTATTCTCCCAGACAAATGAAGAAACCTGACTTTCAAAATTAAACATATCCACAGCTTGCAATGAGTCCCCTAATAGGAACAGATATGGGGCTGCAGAAGTGCTGAAATCCCTGAGATTTGTAGCCTGAATTAATCTCATGGACAAACAAGCAACTGTCCCAAGAATGACTTTGATTATGCACTGTGAACACAGGTTACCACAGGAAAGCTCACCAAATTCCAAGCTACCTAAGGAAAACCAGCCATTAAAAGCACTTATAAATAGAATACAGGAACATTAGGATTATACTGGGGAGGTAACAGAGGAAATAGTTCAATGCTGTCTGCAGAACTACTGACCACAGCCTGCGTACCACATTTAAAGAAAATCAGGTAAAAGTGATGGCATACACCTTTTGTAGCCCACTCTATTTCTGACCTTTGAGAAAGATTCCCCAGGAAATCCCAAAGCCTACAAAAACCTAATTTTCTTAGACCAACAAAAGGTTCTCTGTACAAGTTCTCCCTACTCCAGCAGCAAGCTTTGTCCCTGCACATCAGGTTTTGGAGCTTGCTTTTCTTCTGGGGAATGAAGCACACAAGATCAAGTAGAAAACACCATGTCTGGTATTTGATGGAGGAAGTGGGGACTCTGCCACTTGATAATGATTATAGTAAGTCTTAGACAAAGAGGAATTGCTGAATCTGTTTGTCTTGGGCTTTCAAGAGAAAGAACAATAAAAAGAATAAGGAGGTGAATGAAGGAAACCCATGAACATCTGCTCCCAGTGCATGCAGCTGAAATTCAGTCTTCCATTTCTCCTGTGAACAAATCCATAGAGCAGAGAGGTTTTGCTGAAACAATTCTTGGGTCGCAAATAGGAAACAATTAGCTCAGCTAATCTGCAGAAAAATACAGGGATCATGCCAAAGAAAATCTTGTTGGAAGCGATGCTTTCATCCCAGTCAAAGAATTGTTTCCCAAGCCAAGACCTCCTTTTGTTACTACCCTTCCAGTTAACAGACACAACTGCAGCTGTATCAGCACAGATGCCTTGACCCAAAAGGGTTTATTGAAGACTGAGTAACAAAAAAGCAGAATTGCAGAGTATCAGTGGTTTGAAGAACAAAGCAGTTTCAGTCCAGATCAGTGTGTCTGCAGGCAGGCACAAAATCCCCTCAGAATACAAGGCTGCTTGTTGCTTCACCTGACTGATTGACAATGTTCTTGCTGAAGCAGGAAGTTCAGGCACTTCTGGACCCACAATTAAAATAAATCATTCAGTAGTCAAGATAAACAAGGCAAAAAAGAGTTTTGCTTCTCTTGCCACTTGCTGCACCATCAACAGAGCAAATGGATCAGAGGCTGGAAATCTGCTAAAACCTCTGACAGAGATGGGAATGTCAATAATCAATTTTCTAGAAACTGAGTTATACACACTTCTATGGGGTAATGCAGCTACTAATACCCTTCAAAATTATGGAAACTCATTTACAGAAGAAGATGGTTCTGCCCTGTCCCTATCCTGAAGGGCAAAAGCTTCCTGCACATCTGGGCAGCACAAATGCACAAGTATTTGGTCATCATGGACTTGGATGGACTCAAAGTTCCCTGGCGGTTTTACTTTACCAAGGTGACCAGCAATTCTCTATGTTTTTATGTATTTATATTCAAAACCACTCAACATTGTCAAGATGGAACACTAAGTACCTTTTCCTATAAAAGTAGGCAGCAATCTCAGCAGCAGTGGCAATCTTACAGCAGGTAAACAATGCAATACAGAACTCTGCCTCAGCTCCGCTATACAGAGCATTATGCTTTAAAAATACTTTTCTTCTTCTGTAATTTCTGTTTATTTCCATGTTTTTTCCTCCTCCCTGATAGAAGAATGTGACTTTTACTGTATGAGGACAAATCCTGCATTTAAAAAGAGCCTTTTAGTTCTTTAAGAGAGGTTTGTAATCAACAGCAGATCTTAGTGAGGTTATTAAGAATCCACTGCCACAAATCCCACACATGGGTACATTAAGGTGAAACACCCCCAGACCTCTTCAGTTCCCTTCCAACTACAGGCTTAAAGTGTGATCCTGAGGGTCCCTTCCAGAGAAGGAATAGCAGGCATTAAGTGGATACACTTTAATGATGAACTGTTAATCTCAAAGAACTTCTAATGAGCAACATTTCTATCTGAATTAAGTGTTCATAGTGTGATCAACTCCAATAAAGAGTATCCCAATCCACAAGATTCAAGGAAGTCCTTCCTGCCCACAGGATTTGCTGGAATGCTCTAGTAAGTGCTGAACCAGCTCTGAACAACCCAGGGAGCATCATTCTGTTCCAAAACTGAAGGAGAGCTCAAGCAGCAGCTATTGGGTGGCATCAAGGCCAAAGGCATTCCCCAGTGCAGTCACTCAATGACCAGAGCTCCACTGGGAAAGTGACACAGAACCAGTTTACACTTGCAATTCACGTGGATGGTGGTTCCCTGGTTCCATCAGTTATTCTCAACAGGCATGGAATGAGCAGCCTGGTCCTATCCAAACAGGAAGGATCCTTCTGACACCAGAACAGCAGGGTCTGCTTTGGCCCCAGAGGCTGGAGGCTCACACATGCACAAAGGGGCTGAGATGAGCACTACAAGCACAAGCACTCGCCTTTGTGCCCCAAAACCCCGAGGTGCTGCATTTCCTCACCCAAGGAGCAGGAGGAATCACAATCTGAGTCTGAATGGTGGGCAGAAGACTCCATAGGATAGGAAAAAAGTCTTCCTGAACTGGACACGGCCTCAGAAGGCAGTCCTGCTGCCTGGTGGGAGATGAGGGATGTCAGCCTACAGCACCAACCTGAGCACTGGCAGTGCTCTAGAAAATGAGAAGAGGTAGGAAAATACTCAGCTCCTGAACACAAAGGCAACATAATCACAGAATCACCATTTACGTTGGAAGAGCCCTCTGAGACCATCGAGTCCAGCCTGTGCCCAATCCCCACCTTGTCACCCAGCCCAGAGCACTGAGTGCCACATCCAGGCTTTCCTTGGACACCTGCAGGGATGGGGACTCCAACACCTCCCTGGGCAGCCCCTTCCAATGCCTGACCACCCTTTCTGGGAAAAAATCCTTCCTGATGTCCAACCTGAACCTCCCCTAGAGCAGCTTGAGGCTGTGGTCTTAACATGAAGAATGTATTTAGAGCTCAAGATTTATTTCAAAGCTTTGGCACTGACATGGATAAAGGCAGTTTTCATGTCAAGGGTAAACAGGAATATTTTCAACTTCCCACTTCCACCCCTGAGGGTGGCATTGGCGAATGAACCTGCAAGCCCATGACAACCTCAAAGGTGAGAAGGCTCCTATGGTCAGGCCACAGAAGGAACCTGAATAGTTGGTCAGTGCACTTAGCTTTTAATTGCTAAAGGAATTTTGTTTTAAAACCAGCAAAGGTCTCAATCCTATGCCGTTGAGTCTGCTAGGCATCGAGGCTGGATCAGCATCTTTCTTAAGGATACACTTGTGGAGTTTTATCTCCTCATCTTTCTGATTTGAAGGACCAGCAAATGCCAAGAAACGTACACTGAAGAAGTGTTTCAAAGTAGAAAAAAAAGGACAAAATACAGGAAGATGTAGACAGATTCCAGCTCTCACATATAGAAAATTACCTGAGCAAAATATTGAGGGGGTTAGATATCCTACATAAACTGCAGTATTTTAGTGGGGGACAAACCAGACTGAGGAATAAGGAACATTAAAAACCCCAAATAGCAAATCCCCAATAAAAAAAGGATAAAGCACAAATGAGGAGTTTGTAAGGGAAGGAAAGCCATGCTGTCAAAGTGCTGGCTATGGAGCACCTCAGCTGTTGGAATAGAGTAGGACACAGCAATGGATATTCCCCACCACTTATATTTGCATATGGGGGATGGGAGAGTGGAACATGGGCCAGAGCACTGGGAAAAGATTAATTCCTCTTTGTCAGCTTTTGCCAGCCTGGCACTGTATTTACAGATGATGCAAAAGCTAAAATATTCCACCATTCAAAGCAATCCACGTCCTCAGGATGAACTCCTGCACTAAGGCAAGACAGAGATGCTCTGCTCCCAACAAAACAATGTCCTTTCCCTGGCACTGAACACTATCTGCTGGATTTGTTTCCAGGTTATTAAGATCTTCTCCTTTAGACCATGGCTAAGGAGAGCCTTTTGCCAGCTGTTCACTGCTGTAAATCAGATGGGATTTTCTTGAGGAAGGGAAGGAGTGAGCTTCTCTGTGAACGAGAAACTGAATTTCGGAGTGGAGGTCAGGGCAGGCACAGGGAAGGTGAGCACAGCTGACAGCACGCCCAGCAGAGACTGGGAGAGTGCTGAAGAGAGCAGCAAGCAGACACTCAGCACGCTGCCAGTGCAACAGCCACAGACCTTTCCACAGGGAAAGAGGAGAGCGGCTGTGCTGTAAGAGAGGAAAAATCACAGAAAGGGTCAGAAAACAGGCCTTCCTCCCTGGAAGGGCACAAGAGTTAAGTGATTCTTCATAAAGCCTTTTCTTTCTGGTCTCTAGAATAAAATACCAGTTGTCTATTTTAAATAGCTACAGTTCTACTTGCTCTAATTAAACCTGGCCTCCCAGTTTAAAAGCTTTCTTCCTCTCCCTCAGAGGTCTGCAGTAAGGCACACCTGAGACGTCCTCACCCCCCAGTCACTACTTCTGTCTTCTGATCAAAATCTGTTATTACAGAAATCCATAGGACATAAAAAGAAACAAAGAACACAACAGAGAGGTCCTGATGCAGTTTAGCAAGAGATGGGGGGGGAAAAAAGCACAGGAGAAGATGTGCTGCTCCAATTCTAAGTCAAGAATTTAGGAAAAACAATTTTCTCCGCTTCCAAAAAGCAATATTCTCTCAACTCCATCTGCTGGTCACAGGGATAACTGTGAAACCATGCTGGTGTCTGGAAGCCAAATTTGCCCCATTGTGCTCCTAACCCATGCAGAAATACCAGATTTACTGGTATGTCCACAAAGGAACCATCCACCACCACCCTCGGAACAGGCAGCACTGCGGGGAGTGCAAAGCTTCAGTGAGCTTGATGGAAAAGCCTCACAGGGTTCCCCCCCAGCAGCTCCTCCCGGAGCCTGCGCACTCCAAAACCAGAGGCTGCTGGCTCCCAAACTGGCTGCTGGCTCCCAAACTGGCAGCACACCACGCTGAGAGCCCAAGAGCAGAGCGTGGCTCCCTTCCACAGCCCAGGGATTCTGCATGATCTCACCGCAGCGCAGCATTGCCAGTCCTGCACCAGAATCATTTCAGCAGCACTGGAGCTCAGTAATGTGTCACCAAAACTTCCAACAACATCAGAAGCAATATTTCTGTTTTGGAAACAAGCCTTTCACCAAGTTTTCAAGCTGCCCATTCTGTAAAGGGAACTGATTCTGTAATAGCCCCACAAAGCAAGAGCTGATATGTTGTTTGGATCACTGTTAAAACAAAACAAACAAACAAAATCAATCCAACCTGCTGGCACTGAAAATTAATACCTTAATGCTGACCTCTTAATCATTTTAATACCATAAGGTTTGTTCTTCTTTTCTAATTAAAGAGATTAATCCAAACGTGCTTCTCAGGGTGTAGTGTAAGGTCATGCCTGGAACACGGGCTGCAGTGAACTAACACTTCAGAGACCCACTTTACTAGGCAGGCAGGGAGGAGGGGAGAATGCAGTTCTCAGGAGAGTGGTAGCCTGAATTTCGATCAAAAATCCAAATCCACAGCTGCAGCACATTTGTCCTGGCTGCCAGGGTTACGCCTGGCAGTGGGAAAACTCCTGGTTACTGTTGGAGACAGGGGTATCACACAATAATGATTACAATAACGTGGGTCTTACTTTTGCAGCACACATATAAGGTGTAAGGCTAAAGACTGAAAGGAATATCTAAAAATATTTTGGTTTTCAGAACTTAGGGGTCCTCAGACAATGGCTGCACCTTTCTACTTCCTCTTCTCTTGCTTAAATACCCTTTGTGGTAACCGCAGTGCTCAGTGCCATGCTGCAATCTGGTTTCCTGCCTCAGACAGGCCACATACCACCAGTGTTTTCACTCACGTGGGTTTGTCTCTCACATGGAATAGTACTTTGGGGGCCCTTTAAGATAAGGAGAGTATAGAGGGCTGGTTTAGCAAGATATGTGGTTGCAATCATCCCACAAAGGACCCCGAATGGGGTTTTTTTGGTTTTTTTAAATATACAGTTGTCTTGCACTTGCTGTAGTGGATGGAGTCTGGACTGATCCTCCACAGGTTCATTTTTGATCGATGTTAACACAAAACCCTTTTCCACATCACTGCTGCCTCCCTCAGGGAACAGGACAGGCCATGTCTCCAGGCCAAACACATTAAATAAACCATCATCTCCAGGGACCTAAAGCATCCCAGGACACAGAAATGACAATGGGATTGCAGCAAGAACGCACGGCAGGATTGCTCAAGCACTGCAGCTCTGCTCTGGGGACCTGCCTCTGTCACAAGCTGCTTTTCAACAAGAGCCATTTGGGTCACATTTTGGTTGTCCAATGTGAGTGACAGATGTCACTTAGATGTGTGCTTCTGTAACTCACGGAACTGCTGTGGATGTTATTTTACCCCTAGGTAATGCCTTAACATAAGAAATAAGGTTTAGCAAGCCAGAGCCTACAAACCTCAAGTTCTGAGTCAGCAGATTCTGCCAATCTTACTATCCTTGTGCCTCTGTGCTTAAAACTGGGGCAACACATCTTTATCTCACAGAGGTGTTGTGAAAATGAACTAATTCAAAGTATATGCCTGCTCCAGTGCTGACTGCCACAGGAAAGAGCAGTTGGAAATGACCAAGTGAGATATATTACAACATACAGCCAGCAATGCCCACAGCTACATACCAAGCTGCAAAAATAGAACTAAATGTTGACTGTGTGCTCTTTCCAAGGGCTCTGTTCATATTGTTCACTGAATAAAGCAAAGTCCCTGTGGAAGGAATAGCATATGGCCATGGATGTGCTATTACCAAATAATTACGCTGCCTTACCCACCGCTGCCAAATAAAGGTTAAATTTTAACAAGTGTGACATTTCTTTTTAAATTCTTGGCTTCCCAATAAAAATGTTTAGATGGAAACTTCAGTTTTTGAAGTAAGCCCCCTGTCAGGAGCACCATGCCTCTAACCCCCACGTGAGCTGAGACCTTTGGGCTCGACAGTACCAATGTCTGTTGGCTGAAATGGCCATTACTCTGTACTGGTGTGAGGGAAAAGAAGATATATTGGACATGCAAAGCTTTTGACACCTGAGAAACAAAGACAGACGGCTCTGAGTGTTCTTTCAGTTGGTATTTCTGACATTTTAAAACTGCGATTGATAGTACTGGGAAAGTTTCCCTTACTTTCCTCTGTCTCTTGGACAAGATGGGAAAAAGAAAACAGTTTTTGATTTTATTTCTCTCCCATCATCTGACAAGCCTTGATGGCAAATGCCTTTTTTATTCCATCTGAATTTTGACCACTACATCCTATACTAATAAGTGAGTATATTAAGATTTAGACTTTCCCAAACCTCACTTTTAAATGATCACAAAATTAGGCTTCAGGATCACCCAGTCCCTGAGATGAATACAGCATTTTGGGGAGACCTGCAGGTTCTCTGCAGCATCAGGACAACAACTCACTTGCTTTACACCTGATCCAAACACTTAATAAACACAATTAGAGTAGTCATGCAGCAAATTGTCTTTTACAAATATTCTGCATGAGTGTAAGTGGTGTTCTGAACATGGTCTTAATCTGGGCACAAGCTCCTTTCCATAATCATAAATGACAGATGATATTAAAGAAAGATTTCACAGCGTAACTAGAGGAAAATTAGGAAGTGGTCCTCTAAAATCAGGAGAAAAGAGGAAGTTTTTGCATCCTCTTGCCTCTCACACAGAGCCTGTAAGTGACAGGCAGGTAGCAAACTCAGTGATGGAAGAGCAAGCATCGGTTGTGCCAAAAAATAGCTGGGTTTTGATTTAAATTAAAAAATAAGCAATTTGCATCTTATGGAAGGTCTTACAAGTTTCTATAGTAACTGCTATCATGTATAAGAATATAAAACGCAACAAGCTGGAGTTTCCATAGAAACAACACAAGCAGTTTGATTAATACGCAACATCCTGAGACAAATGGGAATATATAATTTCACTTTATAAAGAAAACTCTGGTAAGCATGATACTACAAACTTGTAAGGTATCCTAATAAGAACTGTTCTCACAAGCTTGTGACATGCAAGTCATGCACAGTATAAAGTGAGAAGCGTGTGGGGTGTTTACCAAATCAGATTCAAAAGATCTGAGGTACTATTTCATTTCAGGAAGGTGATGATGTACCCAACACCTTCTAACTGACATACAGAACTTAAAGAAGACATTTTTCTCTGGTTTGAAAGTAAATGTACCATGCAAAATTAAAGGATCCAATGCAGTTTTTATAATTGTGATTCTTTAGAAAATACAATCACTGCATAAAAATGTACACAAGTTTTATACGCACACTGCAGAGTGGAAGTGAGGAACCACGGGGCAACTCTGATGCTTAAATGACCGTGGAGAAGTAATTTGATAATGTTGCAGAAGCTGGATCACCCAAGAATTTAGAAAGCACTAGGAAGAGGCAAAGAATGCTGGAAGCAGCAGGTCCAACTCACCATGTTTGGCACACTGGTGACGGGAGTACTCTTGATGTCGGCAGGGAAGGGAGACAGACTATTGGCCATGCCTGGCTTGTTCGGCAACTGAGGATTCACTCCTGCAGCTCCCATCTGCTGCCCTCCAGTTTGACTGAAAGGCTGCCCAAAGGGACTAGTGTTACCTGTCATTCCCATCTGGAAAAGAATGAATGAACGAAACGATTAGAATTTTCGTGATTCCAAAGGGAGATTAAAAAACCCCACATATGTCAAATATCCGTCTTTGCATTCACAGACCGAATTCCAGTTTAAGTTTCTCAATATTAAATTCTCAGTATTAAATTCACAATTTCACAACTTTTACCAAGTTAAAATATATCCTAAAAAGATGTTTTACAAATATATACAGCTGTGTGGGACTGAAGTCTTGCAATTCAACTTAGAAAAGCAAAGGAAAACACAAGATTATCCTTCCCAATCAACATTGACAGAAATTACTTTTTCCAACACTACAGGAACTTTGAAAGACCAAATAAACTTCAAATCCTGTGATACTTTGTGCATTCTGAGCACAAAGCATGACTTTGTACACAGACAGATGGGAAGGGAGGAGAATATATAGAGGCATCAAGCAAATGGTTATCAACTTGTGTTTTGGTACTTGAGGAGAAGTGTCTGAGCAAAAAGATGTCTAAGACTGACAACCTTGAGAAATGACCCCCTGAGAACTCCCCAAGACTAGAAAACAGAAACATGACTCCCTCTGAATGACCGGAGAGAGCACTGTACATCCAAAGAGCCACCTGGCCTGCAGGAGTCTCTCCTGTGGTGAAATCTCCATTACTGGAACCACAGAATCACTGACGTTGGAAAAGACCTCTGAGACCATCGAGTCCAACCTGGGACCCATCCCCACCTTGTCCCCAGCCCAGAGCCCTAAGTGCCACATCCAGGCTTTCGTTGGACACCTCCAGGGATGGGGATTCCACCATCTCCCTGGGCAGCCCCTTCCAATGCCTGACCACCCTTTCTGGGAAGAAATCCTTCCTGATGTCCAACCTGAACCTCCCCTGGCACAGCTTGAGGCCACTCCCTCTCATCCTGTCCCTCTTTCCCTGGGAGCAGAGCCTGACCCCCACCTGTGCCCATCCTCCTGTCATGGAATTGCAGAGAGTGAGGTCCCCCTTGAGGCTTCTCTTCTCCAGGCTGAGCCCCCCCAGTTCCCCTCAGTTCCTTCCCACAGGACCTACTCAATAGATGACATTTGTTCACCCCCTGCCTCACACTGGGATTTATAGGTGACTTTATGACCTGGTCTTAAATATGAATCCAACAACTGAGCCAAGTCTTTATTTGAAACAGTAAATCCTATTTTCCTCTTCCCTTTACCTCTGCAGCCTTTCCTTCCTCAACACAGTGGTCTTCTACGGTTCTGGTCTCTTCCCTTCCCTTCCCAGCAGGGATTCAGGAGGACTATTCCTGTAGCTGGAAGAAGGGCTGTTCACACCAGCTTATCACCGGAACAGCCTCATAATAAAGGATTACTCAGGGGTTGCTTTTTATGCTTACAGGAATCAGGCTGAACGAGCAGTTGAGGAAGCACCAGTTACGAGCAATAAGTTACACTGGGGCAGAGTCCAATAAACATAATTTGACTGGGCCTTGTCCTCTTTGTCCCTGTACTTCGTACCCTCTGATTTCAGACAGCTGGCCCTGCCACTCTCCAAGCAGTTTTATGTTAGGAAATGCTCCCTTTCTCTGCATCCTGCCCAGTGACTGTTGCCAGATTTGGGCCTTTCTTCACTGTACAAGACGTTCTATCTTTACACATTAAAAAAATCCCAAAAGCTGTTACTTTGCAATAAATGAGGTTATCAAATATGTGCTGTGTCCCAGAGTAAAGCTGAATAATTCAAATAGCAAGTAAGACCAAAAATTAGCATCTAAAGTTTAGTCCCAAGACTGCCTTTAAAGAGAAGTGGTGTTAGCTACTATCACATTGCACAAATATCAAGAATTTAATTTTCTGTATTTCTGTGTTTGTTTTGCAGACTGCATGTTCAGAGAAATTAGTTTAATTATTATTTATTACACCACAGATTTTGGCAGCTTTCTCTGAAGAATTAATAGCAAAGTATTTAATAAAATTACCCACTCAACCCACTATTTCAGACAAGGTATGAGAAAGTATCATCTGATAATGACAGCTGTTCATTAATGCTATGGGGGTCTATCAGATCAACAGTGAAGAATATTTCTGAAACTAAAAGTGAGATTCTGAGAAAGCTTAGGAGAACTACTGAAACCTTTCAGAAGTCAGAAATAGGAACATTAACTCTGGGGCTGTTATTCAGTTTCCTCATGTCTAATTCCCAACTACAAACTTCACTTGTGGAAGGACTTTGCCCTTCCAGTCTTCTTTGAATTTGCTTGAAAGTTTGGAGTTTTTTGAATACTGACTACTCTGGCAACCACCACTACACTACAACTTCCTGCAAGCCCTTACAGTCACCACCACCACTGGAAGAGGCGTGGGGAGCCCAAACTGGAATGCTGCTTAAAGAGGAACCTCTTTCCATGGCTTCCATGGGCCACTCCAGCCTGCAGAACACAGTGCAAGCAGAGCCCTCCCTGGACCTGGCAGCTCATGGATGGAGCAGACTCAGGCACCAGGGAGGAGATGGAAAAGGCTCAGTGCAGGCAATGAATGCCCAACATGGATGTGCTAAGCTTGGAAGCCTGGTGTTAAAAGCTTCTGGCAGAATCTTATACAGCTGAATTGTCAAAGAGCAGAAGAGAGATTTTCTTTAGGCAGTGAGAATGCTGAGCAAATTTTACCTTAAATTTAAGTTCTTGTGCCAAAAGAAACAGAGAGGTGTTCCCCATCTCATCATCAGGAAATATTAATGCCTTTTTATTGAAGGAAAAATGTTTAAAAATAAATATTTTAGGAAAAATATTAGAAATATTTTGGTCTCAAAAGACAGTTTCAAGTTTGTTAAAACTCTAAGCCACTAGAACATCCCCAAAGCACTGAGGCTCTGCAATCCTAACAGGTACTACCACATGGTTCTTTTATTTTAACATTTCCTTTTCAATAGATCTTGTTATTAAACAGATCACAACTCTGTACAACAACAAAGCAACCTTTCAAATCTTCCAAACTGAGTGCTTAATAGGATGAGGATAATTTTTCCTACTCTAGGTGGTCATTAAGCAATAAATACTTGATTTAAATTTTAATAAATGCTTTGCTGTTCTTTCAAATCCAGCTGGAAGCAGAGTAGATTCCATTTGAAACCTTGAAATTTGGTAAACCTGCTCTCTGCCATGCTGTATTTCAGTGTCCAAAGCTGTGCTTTCAAAAGGGAAAGGAACCTAAAGCTAAAGGTGTAACCTAAAGTTACACGAGTCTGTAACTTTCAAAAAATAGCATAGTTTGATAGCATTGTAGAACATTAGACATGCCTTTTAACCTACACTTACTTTTTGCAAATTACATTTTTGCCAATGAAACATACCACTAAAGGTTTTTTTGTTGTTGTTTGAAGTTCATATTTTAAAAAAAAATAGTCTGAATAAGTGGAAAGACCTCTCTTAGGTGGCAATCCCTGAAGTAAATATGGAGACAAAAATTAGGAGGAACCATCCACAAGATGAGTTTATCAAAACTGATAGATGCTTGTGGTTTCGGGGGGGTTTAAACTCAGTTTTTCCTGGGAAGAATACAAATTAACACAACTGTGATTTCCAGCGACTAAGAGTGCATAATACAATGTGAGGCCTGCTTGAACAAACTCTTATCTATTTTTAACAGTTTCCAACCAAGTCTGGGATCAGCGAGGAGTTTCAGTGGCAGAACAACCTGCTGACAAACAGCATTAAGATCCACAGCGTGCCAGAGCTGTTACTGGTACCCTGAGGAGCAGCTTGGAATTGATTCCAAACACAGCCAGGTAGGGACTCCAGCAAAGCAAACCACTGTCAGCTCCTCCCTGGTGGGAAGGCAGCAAACAGGAGGTGGAAGGAAAGGAAGAATCAGGCAGATCCCTGCATATCACACACTGAAAGATGCCCGAGAGCGCGAGGCATAAACTGCAATTCCTGTTAATTATCTGAATGCCGAGCTCAGTGACTTCCGTGGAACTTTCAACCATGGCTGACTGAAATGTCAAAAAACAACTGGTAAATATACACAGAAGATTGAGCCTACACATTGTAAAGATTTTATCCTGCTTGTTCATTCTGCAAATGGAAACCAGCAGCTCCAAGCAAAGGACTCAGAAGGCTCAAACACCCCAACTCCTGCCTCTGCTTCCAGGTTTTTTCCAGGCAGGTGGGGGAAGGCAGATACTCAGAAGACCTTTGTTTTTATATTTCTGAAACAGAACTCTGATCCCAAAATAGGTAGTTCAGGGGAAGATTACCAGGTAATTAAAAGTCATCAAAGAAGATAAACCAGCAAGAACATTGGAGTTTACAACCTGGTAAGAATGGTCATCTTCATGGGGAACTCTGAGCCATCACAAAGATTTGTATTTGGCTTAAAGTTTGTTAAATTTACTTTCCTGAAAGGAAGGAAAGCAAAGACCAATCCAGCGTGAGTTGTTTCTTTTTGCATCTGCATGGAACAGGCATGGATGGGCACCACAGGGTTACTCCACTTCCATCCAGTGCATCTCCATTACAACAAAAGCTGAAAGCTTCTCTCTCACAGCCTGGGTTATGTCGTTCACTGCCATTTTGTTCTAATCTCAAGGATGTTCCCTACATGTTGCCTTTGTTCCCCTCCATCATTTCATCTCCTTTCTCTTCCTGAAGCAGCCACCATTTTTAGCAGCCCTGCTCCCTGCACTCCATCCCATGGTGGCTCCTTTCATGCCACCCCATCCTCTGCAACTCATGTCTTATACTTGTGTTTTTGTGCTACAATTTTGGGCAACTCTTGCTTCTTTTGCCCAGCTCTTTGTGGTCACAACTGCATGAATTCTGATGGAGCAGAGCAGACTTTCCCAAGAAAGGTGTTGTTCGGTTCCACCAGCTGCAATGGGGGAGATAAAGGGGTGTATCCCAAGTGCAAGTTAAGGCTAGAGGTGCCTAAAGGAGGAACACGATTAATGCAGGACACCACCTTAAAGACATTATTTCTGCTCTAAAACAGTTCTCAGAAATATGATAATGACACTCTCCTTTAATGGAAAAGAGGCATTTAATTTAATAATTCTGCTATCCCAGGAAGACAAGTAGATTCTGTTCCCTTTTTTATCACTATGGCAACTCTCTAAGATACTGGAATCTATTACTGAGTGTGGATAGGAAATAGGGTATTTCACTCTACTCTCATAAGCCAAGGAATGTACAAACTTCCAAGCTGAAAAAAACCTCCCCAGCACTTAAAACCTTTGTTCAGCTGTCTTGGACTGCAGGAGCCATTGCACTGCCGCGCTCTGAGCAGCAGCTGTGGGAGGTGCTTCTCCTGTTTTGCTTTTTAGTTCTCTTAGGAGCAGAACAGCAATTCCATTTCCTCTAGTTCCTGGATTTTCATAGATATTACAGAGGAAGCCTGTGACCAAACCTACAAACCTCACCTGAGGGTGCAACTCGGAGGTGATGTGACAGAAGTGAGAAGTTCACCAATCTAATCCTGAAGACACCTTTTGGAGCAGACTGGATCTCCACACGGTGTTCAGTTCCTTCTGCTTTTAAAGCTTTCTTTTTTCCTCCCTTCTTTAGCACCACTGACACACCACAGTGCTTCTTCCTCTAGCCCAGCATCAAGGAGATGGGTTATATTCCCTCTTGCACACCGAGTGTTCAGGCTGTAAATAAACTCTGCCCTTCCCTCCCCTCCTCTAAGTTTTTATCAACTGTCCCCTCACCTCCACCACCACAGCTCTCACTCCTGCAGTCCAGGGTACTCCATCACCACATTCCTCTGGGGCTCCCAGGACATGCAACCAACACAACGGGCTGCAAACCCCATTCCCTGTTACAAGCACATCATTTCCTACTCCCTTTTTTTAGCTTCCTCTCCAACACGCTGTCAGAAACCGCACAACTGCATGTAGTTACGCTCCTTGCAACCCCTTTTCCCTTGGGAAATTCTGCTCTCCTCTGTTGTCCCAACCCACTTTTCACTCCAGGGCTTCCAAATTTAATAAAAGATCTGGCAGGACAGACTGAGTTCAGTCTCAATTTTCCTGTGAGAGAAAGCACCTGCATTTGTAGGCATGTGCCAAGGAGCAGCACCCACCTCTGATAACACTCCTGGATTTGTATCTTACACCACCACTACCTACATAAAGTTAATGCTTTTTTTTTTTTTTTTTTTTAATTAGCTGGTCCAGACAGATTAGTCAAAAAACCCCCACAAACTACCCAAACCAAAAACCCAAAGCAACAAACTTATCTCCAGGTTAAATGTTGATTTTCATTAAATTTTGAAGCACTGACTCTGTACAAAAATGGAAGAAGGTTATTCTGGCCAAGTATTTAAAACCAAAACAATACCGTCAGATTTGGACTGAGCTGACAGTAGAAAAAATACTGAAAGGTTGATATGAGAATCAAAGAACTCAAAGCAGCATGGGCTCAGTGAAAAATAAGCCTGGCTGAAGTAATCTGATTATGATCCAACCCTGTAAACTAAAAATAGTTATTGTTAATATTCAATTCAGTATCTGCTGGATTTCTTGACTAGAAAACAGCCTGGAAAAAAAGGAAGCAAGCTAGACAAGCTTGGCCAGACTTTGAAAGCCATGAATCTGCAAAATGCTTGAAGAACAAATGTGAGCTCTCAATATGCCAACAGGAGGGATGAAAAGACAATTGGATAAGGGGAAAGTGCCATCGTTCCATGTCTGGAGTGATGGGAACGTTTCTGCAACAATGACCAACACACTGTAGTAGTTCAAGAATGACAGGTAAAAATGACAGAATCCAGAGAGGCCTCAAGTAGTGTTCAAAGGACTAGTGAGCATGGCCAAAGACAGACTAATTGCAACCTAACAGCTTAATTTATTTAGCTTATTATTTAAGCTTATTAATTTGCTTATCTTATTAAGGCAAGGACTGAAGTGATTCTAAAGTACTGATTTTGAGAATAAAAAGGTGATAACACAAATATTTTCTATTTAGCAAAGCCATATCAAAGGTAGGAGCTGAAGCTCTGTAGCTTCAAAGCCAAAATTAGGAAAAAATGGAAGTGATTAATACCACTGAAATTGTTAAGATTATATTAATGTTTTATTTAAATAGTGTGTGCTTCTACTCATCAACAGGAGTTAGCTCACAAAAATCATAAGGCCTCTAATCAGAGGTATCCTGTCTTTGTACCACTGTCACTTTCATATGCTTTAGTTTTTATAAAATGGAACCTTATCATAGAAAGATAACTACAAATTCTCTTCTGCTTGTCCAGAGACAACACAGAAAGATGAGAAGAAAAAATTATCTCAGGAAGCAAAAATAATCTGAGACCTTGACTAGAGTCCATTAACCAAACCCAGGGACCAAACTCCAGGAAGGCAGAGGTGCAGAACAGAAGCCAAAAAATGAATCCAACTATTGCACTCTCCTCTGCACCCTAGGACTGTGTTATTGAGCATGGCTGAGTGCAGCTCCAGGTGATGGCTCCTGTAAGAGCATGAGATCACAGACAGGACAGACTGCAGCACAGAATTCCATCCTTTCACTCAGTCCTGCAGCAATTAAGTCGCCTCTTCAGACTGACATTGATTGCAGGATCACATGCAGTTATACTGTTAGTTAGGCATCCTCAGGAAACTGCACATCTCCTCCGCCTCCCTCGGATCAATTTTTCTCTAATCACTTTGGAAATCACTGGTCAATTTGACCCATTTTTCTTAACGGCCTCACAGATAATTAAGCTCCCAAGATCGCTGAGCAGAGAGATGGACAGGTAGATTATGACACAGTCGTGGTTCTGGCCAGGACAGATTTATTTTTTGCAGTAGCTGGGAGAGGGCACGTCCAGGACACAGAGGTTATTCTGTACCACCTCCCATCACTGCTGAGGGCAAAGGAAAGGGAGTCTCTTCCAGGGAGAAGGGGTGTTTCTGAGCATTTTGCATGTGAATCACTCACCACTCCGTTTTCTTATCTCATTGCTGTTTCTTATCTCAACCGTGATCTTTGCCTTTTGTGCCTCTCTCCTCTCCAGCCCACCGCAGGGGGAGGGGGTCAGGGAGAGTCTCAATGCGAGCACTAAATTGGGGAATACCATTCTTAAACCACAACAGCCTTATCTGGCACCCAGCGTGAGGCTCCAAGGGTTGAGATAACAACGGATCTGCTGAAGCGGGTTGGAAACAAATTTATCTGAGCATTTGCTGTACTAGGTAAGGAGCCACTGGTCACAATGTTGCTTTGTCTGCTCATGCGGGTGTGGTACCCAACCTGTTTCCTTAAATGCCCATCGTGGTGCTCTTTTTCAGAGCAGGGAGAGGGAGCAGGATGGCTTTGTGGCTGTACTGTGGGATATCAGTTTTTGACACGATAACATCGAGAGCAATGAGGGTTATTTGGGATGCGTGTTCAGTGCTGCTCTCCTGCCCTTACTTCAGCACTACCTTTGGGAATCCATTAATAATCGTACACAGTCTGTGGGGGGAACAGGAGAGAATGATATTCCCCAGCTTTCCACCCCCGTTTCCTCCTTCAGGCCTGTTACAACATTTGTGGAGGATTTTTAATTTCCCTTGGACGTTAAGTACACAATCCATGTGGTAGAAGTTTGCATGGAGCGCGCCATGGCCATAAGCCAACTCACTGGCAATGATGTCAATGAAATGAGAACAGGGCTCCAGGTGACTCCCCAACTCCAGCAATACAAAGATCATCTTTTTTCCTCCCTACCAACCTCTGAAAAGGCTGTCCAAGACTGTGGACAGATTGGATTGAGCAAACTAGAAAGTAAAAGTTCCATGTGGACACCAGTACAGACCAGAATCTCTGCTACTGGCAGTAAGCTGACCCTGGCTTGAGAGGGGACACAGCCCAAGGTAACCTCTGGTTTCACTTGCATGGCCACAGAGGTGACATGAAGAAGTGGGATGGAAACCCCACCTCTGCCCTAGCAGCAAGAGCACGAGAATTGAGAGGAAGAACAAGCACTACAGGAAATTCGTCGAGGATAAATGCCACTCCAGTTTCCTGTGGGTACATCCTCAGACAGAATAAAGGGCTGATGTTATTTCACATCCTCTTGAAGAGACCTCCGGTTCATATTTACAAGAAGAGAGAAACAGGTACCATGATCAGAGCTAGAGGGGCCCTGCCTCCGGCCAGGTGGAGAGAAGGGACTATTGGATATCTTGGACGGTGTGGATCCATGGCCTGGCACATCAGACCCACAAGAAAATAAGGCTTTAGTTGACACTGGTGCACGATGTCCCCTGATGCCATTGAGATCTGTAGGGGCAGAATCCATCTCCATTTCTGGGGTGATGGGGGATCCTGACTGTACTGAAAGCTGAGGTGATTGGGAATAAATGACAAAACACTCTATTGTGACTGGCCCAGAGGCTCTAGGCATCCTCGGCATGGATCACCTCAGAAGAGGGTATTTCAAGGTCCCAAAAGGGAATTGTTGGGTTTTTAGAAGAGCTGCTGTGGAGAAGGAGGGAATTCGACAGCTGAATTCCTTGTCTGGTCTCTCAGAGGACCCTTCTACTGTGAGACTGCTGAGGGTTGAAGAACAAGTATTGATCACTACCACAACAGTGCCCCGTTGGCAACGCGGCACCAGCCGGGCCTGCAGGACCCCATCCATGGGATGGGCCGTGGATTGGAGAGCTGGGAGTGCTCGACAAGACCCGCTCACCCTTTAATAGCCCTACATGACCAGTGTGTCAGTCCAATGGAAAGTGGAGACTGGCAGTGGACTATGGTGGCCTGAATGAAGTCACACCATTACTGAGAGCTGCTGTGCTGGACATGCCCCAGGGGTAGAAACAGCTCCACTACTTGTCATGGACTGATCCAGACTGCACTGGAAAAGGGTGAGGCTCCAGAACATTTACAGCACGTTGATGACATCACCGTATGGGAGAACAGGGCAGAGCAAGTTTTTGATAAAGGGGAGAAGATAATCCAAATCCTCCTGAAGGCCGGTTTTGCCATAAAGCAAAGTAAGGTTAAAGGGCCTCACTGCAGGTTTTTGGAGGATGCATATCCCAGAGTACAGTCAGATTGTCAGCTTTCTCCATCTTGTGACGTGGAAGAAAAAGGATTTCAAGTGGGGCCCTGAACAACAACAAGCTTTGAACAGGTCAAAGAAGGGTTGTTCAAGCAGTAGAGTTGAAAAGAACAACCACTGGGTCAGCCAGCCAGGACAGGATAGGATGCAAAAAACATGCTCTACAGCTGGGGAGAATGGTCCTTCCTGGCGTGTCCGGTAAAAAGTACCTGGGGAGACTTGAGGATAACCCCTGGGTTCTGGAGTCAGGAATACAAAGGATGCAAGGCCTGGTACACCCAAACTGAAGAGATCCTGGCAGCCTATGAAGAGGTTCGAGCTGCTTCCTAAGTGATTGGCATTGAAGCACAGCTTCTCCTGGAAGCCTGACTACCAGTGCTGGGCTGGATGTTCACAGGGAAAGCGCCTTTCACACATCGTACCATATGAGCTCCTGATGCAGTTCGCAACCAGCCAACAGCACACCAGCTCTCCTGCCCTGGAAGACATGTAGGACTGACAGAAGCCACAGCCATGGACTAAAAAGAACTCAAGAGACATCTTGGAGGGACGGCCACTGACTACAGAAATTACATCTGTGCTTGTGGAGATAGAGATAGATATATAGATATATATATAAATGCACGCACCTAGTTGGAAGGTGTAGGAATTGGACATGAGTACATGGTATAAAATAAGGGGTAATGTCCTGGTTCCAGCCAGGACAGGGTTAATTTTTTTGCGGTACCCAGGAGGGGGCATGGCCAGGATACCGAGATTATTCTGTACCACCTCATGCCATTGCCAAAAATAAAGGAGTCTCTTCCGGGGAGAAGGGTTCCTCCTGGTCGAGTAAGCCAGCAGGAGGGAGTGAGGGGTGATGCTGCTCTGAGCATTTTGCACATGAATCATACACATTTTGCCTCTCTCATACACTTTCGTTATTGATATTGTTGCTGTTACTGTTTCTCATCTCATTGCTTCGAGTAAATTGTCCTTATCTCAACCAGTGATCTCTGCATTTTCTGCCTCCAATTCTCTTCTCCATGCTTCTACCTCCAATTCTCCTCTCCATCCTGCTGCAGAGAAAGGGGAAGGGAAGGGGGAGCGAGTGAGCAGCAGCGTGGTTTGGAGAATCTCAGTAAGAGCAATAAATTTGGGAATACCACCCCTAAAACCATGACAGACATGAAGATTAACATCTCCATGAAGGAAGGCACAGAGACCTCTGCCATCACCCACTGCATTTAGCAGCAGACACAATACCCAGGGCCCTTGAGGAGCCACCACCATTGCCAGCATTGTCCTGTCAGCACCTCAGAGATTATCTGAGGACACGGGAGGAAGCTGAAAGCTCGATAGGAAACAGTTTAGAAGACCCCTGGTGTGGGGGTGATGTAAAGAACTGCAGCTTTGACAGTGGCAGTGTGAGGACACACAGCCAATCTACTGGGTATGCTACTCTGATCTGTTCTGACAATAGAAAAATAGGAAGGTCAGAACCACCTTTTTTTTTCTCACCAAACTCTTCCCACACCTCTGAATCTGACAAAATAGCTGTAGGAGGAAGTCACAAAGTCAACTTTTTAGTGAGCCACCACTATCCCTGTATTATTCTGGACTTAGTCTACGGTATAAAAGCTAAAAACCAATTTAAGTCCCAGATTAATAATTTAAATTATTTCAGAGAACAGAACATGCCTGTCATAATTAAAGATGAGAGAGAGCAGAGGCATCCTAGATCTGATCTGTTTTGATAAGAGGCCAGATCTTCACAAACTAACAGCAGTGTTGAAGAGTTGCATACGTGAGAGCTTGGCTGTTCAACAGTGTAAATTGCTCTAGTAAAACACATCTGCCACTCGCTACTTCTTTCTTCTAAATCCCTGGATTTGCAAGGAAGTTCTCCCGACTTCCTCCTGCTGTATCACTGACACAACAGTGTGTGATACAAAACGCTAAAGGCTGAGGAGACAGTAACTATTTCCACCTTTCAAGAGCTGCTGTAAACTCTGATGCCATTTTCTGAATGCCTGAGCTGGAACTTCAGGGTTACACTTCATCAATAGCCTTAGGCTGACAGAGCAGCTGTGCACAAACACTGCAACCCTTACAGAGCCACAGCTACTCAGCATCTGTCATGCTTCACCCAGAATCCCCAGTTACACCACTGAGATGTTAGGGACACTTCTCTTTCTCATTTTTATTTTAGAAAATAGAGCAAACTTGCACAAAATGGGAATTCTGCACTTCCCTCTGTGACCTATAGATCCAAGCAGGATCATTTGGGTTTAGCATGAAGAGAATGACTGGGTACAGACCCAGGACCCTGTTCCTGCCTCCAGGCAGTCGCTGTCCTAAGGCACTACAGGACAGGGGTGACTCAGAACTTCAGGACATGAAATCCCAAGCACCCTTTACTTCCTTCTTTTGTGGGCCTCACCAAAATCAGCCACTTCATACTCCGTTATTAGATCAAGCCTTTAAATTCCTTGCCATAAAATTACCACATCTACCTCAAATCTGGGCTTTCAACACACGAGTTGGTTAAAACACTCAGCATTTTGTTCCCTCTTTCTCTCTTTCCATCCACTGAAATGTTTTTACAAGCAGCACATCACCTTGCTTGGCTTAAATACTTTTACCTTTTTTTCCTCTGGATCTTTATTCTCTCTCTCAAGACAAGGAAATCAAACAGTTGGGTGTCTCAGATGCTCAGAAGTTATGAACTGAAGTCTACAAAGTACTGTGAATGAAGGAGTCAATCTGCTCTAGGTAATGGAAGACCTAAGAAATTCAGACTGACAGGCAATTCAGCTGCTTTTAACACTGTTAGTGACAGTGAAAGAGGACAAGGCTGCTTTCTTAATGCTTACTTCTGCTTCCCAGAGAGGTAACACACTGAGACAGGGACCTGTGCCTTGCCATCTGCACACTTCACCACCAGATCCCAAGTGAGTAGAACACACACGAGCTCCAGAGCTGCTATGATCTGGCATCAGCCCCCTGGAGTTAATCCCTCCTCAGTCCCTGTGTGCTGCTGCCACGACTCCCAGCAGTGCTTTGCTCACAGACTCGGTACCAAAGAGCAGCTTTCCAGCAGGCACAGGCCGAGGACTTCGCTCTATGGACTCTTATCTCTCTCTGGAACGAGGCCCAAATCTCCAGCACGAAGCAAGGTCCACCTCACCGATTACGGAGAAGCACACAAGACAGGCCCATTAGGAATTCATGTTCATTTGCGAAGGGGAAAGACAGGCTTTCTTTACTACACTGGCATCATCTTGCATCTGTTTACTGACAAAAAAAAAGTAAGTCTCTACTAATTGATATTTCATCCTATAGTAATGTGTTCCAAAAGAAAGTCACCATGGCGCTTGGAATGTATATGCCTGAGGGACAGATGGAGAGGCAAGGAAAAGATTAATCATTTTATGGCATAAATCCAGTGGTGTTACCAAAAAAAAAGGGAAAAAAAGCGAATTCAGTCTCAGTGCAAGAATGGTGGCAATGATGGTATCTGAGCCAAGGTGAGAGCGCTCACCTAAACCAACCCGCAGGTTTGGCAGTTTGACAAAACATTCAGTTAAAAATACTCACTTTTAAGTCAGTAACAAGAAAGCCTTAAAATGTAACATTTCAAGAAGCAGTTTTGAGAATTAAATCATGATCTGGCTACCAGTGTTCAGAGGAAGCCAAGCTCCAAGTCTCCCATCTCTTTAAGCTAATTGCTATAACCAAGGCCTACCACAACAGATTCATGAAGCAATTACTGTCTTGTTCGACAGCAATAAATTCACTCAAATTAAAATACTCAAATATCCAGGAAGAATTGTTATTTACTTCATCCTTTATCATTAAAATTTGGTAAAACTAGAAGTAAAATTTTAAAAATCCCATTAAGAGGAACCCAGTGTTTTATTACCACTTGTAATAAGATTTGAAATTCTCTTCCAAGCATTTCACAGAGGCCAAAGAAGAACTTAAGTATTCCAAGGCCTTTAAAAAAACAAAACAAACCCATGTTTGCCCATAATTACTGAAATACAAAAGACAAAATTTCATGGGAAAAGTTCTTTACAAATGACTGGATATATAGAGAACAAATTCTTAATACATCTAACTAGAAATCAACTTTTCCCCGGAAAAGAAAATCAAATGATTGTATGCTTACACTGTATACACGCCTGAAGAAAGAAAATGTCTCCAAAATTCTGCACAAGCCTGAGAACAAACACAATGGAATGTACTACAATTCCTGCACTCAGCATCACTGTTGTACTTCTGAATCAAAATAAAGCTTAGAGGGCTTACTTTGTAATGAGTGTCACCTCTGCAAATAACAACTTCAAAACTCTAATGGATAATTAGCCACAATTGATCAATGCATTCCAATTGCTTCAAGAGCTTTTATAAGTGCCAAGCAGAGCAAGTGGCTTTCTTCAGATAAACAAGAATTATTCTTAGTATACAAGAATAGAAACTTAACCGGAACCACAAAATTAACTGTAGATGTTTCAAAGGTTTGTTTCATCAGGAAAATCTGGTCTGAACACAAAGAATAATTCAACAATACTTAAAAGGAGAATTTTGAAATACTGAAATTTAGTGAAGATATGCCTCAACAGATACTTAATTATACACTCACAGGCCAAAATTTTTATGAGTGACTTCCAGGAGAAGCTTCAGTGTGTACTTAAACACATTTACAGTCACACCAAAACACCATTTTCTAACATAGGTTCTCAACTGAGAATCCCTATCCTCCCTTAGTTCCTGTACTTCATCATCATTAAGCTGAATTTTAAAAAGTTTAGGAACAGCAGTGATAGGCAAGGGGCAATGTCTTCAAAAAACGGAAAGAGGGGAAATTTACATTAGATATGAGAAAGAAACTCTTCCCTGCGAGGGTGGTGAGGCCCTGGCACAGGGTGCCCAGAGCAGCTGTGGCTGCCCCATCCCTGGAAATGTCCAACGCCAGGTTGGACAGAGCTTGGAGCACCCTGGGATAGTGCAAGATGTCCCTGCCCATGGGCTTCGAGGTCACTTCCAACCCAAACTATTCCATGATTCTGTGATTCTATAAATGCAGATTTCTAAATCAAATTCAACCCGAAGTCTGCACTCCTTCCTTTATTTCCTGTACTGTGATTATCAGCCTTTCAAACTGTACCCAACAGGCCCCAAAAGAATTGCCAGTTGTGTCTGCCAGCACCTCAGCAGTTTGGAAGTGCCTACAGTTGGCTGGAGACAGCCAAGGAAAGGGAGAGCACGTCATGCTCCAAAAATTTAGTATTATAAGGAATAAGCTGTTTTGGTAAGAGAAAACAGTAGCACTATTTAAGAGGTTCTTTCCCCATTTATCTCCCAGAAGCTGGCCAAGGATACATTATCAGGCAGTCCATGGAATGTGATATTCCACAGAGGTGGAGGAAAAGGCAACAGTAGCTCTGAGGAGGAACAGTAACAGGAAAAGCATTCCCAAAATATAATGAAAAGAGATATTCTGTGTCCTTCCTTTACAGTGTATACTCTCCTGGACAGACATGAACCCTAAAGGAAAAGTGGAAACACTGAAAGGAAAGGCTCTGTCTCTAAAAGTAACTACTCTTATTCAGTCCAGACCAGGAAGAAAAATCAAACAGACAAGAAACTAACTCACACTACAGGTTAAATTAAATACATTAAAAGAAACAAAAATCAATATTGCTTACTCCAAACAACTACTTAGCACAAATATCACAGCCTGACACTAACTATAGAGAAATGTAACTATAAATAATTTACACTGTTAAAATAATTTTAAAATAAATTTAAGAGCCAAATATGTTTGTTTTGAAACACCACAGTGACTTCAAGAGCTACTGTGACATTTCCAGTTCTTCCAAAAAACATGCTCTCCTTGAAGATTTAACAATACCAATGAAGATATTGAGACAATTCTGAACAGGCTTTTAAACAAGGCAAGATCTGATGGTTGTTTTTAAACGTGATTAAAATTGAACAGTTTAACAAACCAGGCCTGTACACACATTCCTCACTGACAGCAGCTGCACAGAGGATGATCCAGAAATGCATTTAACCCAAGATGCCCCATATCAGACTAAGGGAGACACCGCTGTTCGTTCTGAGAGAGAAATCTCATCTTCAACTGGTGGCGTTCCAACACTTGCCCATTACCAGGGTACAAAGATCCTCCCGTCCTAAAGGCAGTTATTTAATTAAGTCAATTTGCCAAAAGCTTCAAAGGGCACTTGTTTTGTTTCCAAAATGCCCCTGACAAGCAGAGCAGCCATGCAGCCAGGACAGCACTGTGCTGCAGTCACTCTGAGAACACAAATCCTTTCCATCCAAAACAGCAGCAGAGTGCTAAATAATCTATTTAGCACTCTCTTCAAAAAATCTATTTCATTTCTTTTGGCAAGGAAGGTCCTAATATTTAACATGCTGTATTTTCATTATGATTCATTCTAAAACAAAGGCACTGTTTAGGGCACAGGACACTGTTATTTACCAAACCTAAATTGGATTTGTTCACAGATACCAAAGAACACATCCATCACTTTGGGATTTGAGCATCTTCAGAACATATAAGCACAGGTATTTTCCAGGTGCTATTTACAGGCAGGTTTTGTAGCACCAGGAGTTCAAAAATCATCTCAAGTTCTTACTCATCTAAATCTCAATTCTGCAAAGTATTTCTGGCCTTAGAATTAAAGCCATTGCTTGGATTACACACAAACAGTTAAAACATAAGCACTAAGCTTAGTGTGCCACTTCACAGTCACAGTAATTTCTGGAGTAAATAAAAATACTATTTACTGTAATAGCAAGAAGGGGGAGGATGAGGAGGAGAAACGAGCACATACTATTTACAGCCCATGGACACAGTTACAGCAAACTGCTGTCACACACAAATGGACTTCAGCTTCCAAACAAATACCAGGTATTTCCTCCAAACATTCTCAAGAAGAAAGGAAAATGCCATTATATTTTGCCTTTCCTTATACTCAGCCCTGCAGAGTGAACAAGCAATTGTGTCAATAAGAATTCAGAATTATTTTTTCAGATGCGGAGGGAAAATGTGTACTGAAACACCTTTTCTAGGTTAAATGTTAATCAAGGTGAAGAATAATCTGCCCACTACAAAGTAGATTTGGGCATGCTTTGTGTAGCCTCCCGTATTGAAATTTTAGCCCCCTATGGAATTGAGGGAATTTCAAAATTCCAAAGTGCAACTTTCCAACATAATTTTATTTTTCATCTGATGGTTGAAGTGTCCCGTTTTCCTTCAACAAAGTGTTTTTCACTTGTGGAAGCTGCAAAAGGAGAATCTCCTCCTCTCACTGCTTCCACTCCTGATCCATTACTCAGGAAGGTTGACACAGTTTATCAAGCTCTATGTAATTTTCCAAGTTTCCTGCACGGCCTTTTTTCTAAAGAAACAGACCACAAGCATTTAGTTTTCAGACCATAACACTGCCTGCTTTGACACATTTCTGTATGTCCTTCCAATTACAGGATTCCCAATATAATCACAGCTCACTGTCAAGCACAAATATTATCTTTTAAGTAAGGGCAAGCTTTGAGACCTGCTAAAAGGTCTTTTCATCAGAAAGGCTCCTGTGAAATCATATCTACATGCATGATTAGAGTCTATTAAGAAAATTGCTGGGACAAAGACATTTTTTTCTGACCGAAGGAAACAGGCATTTCATAACTTCTACACACCAACGTTTCAGTTGGCAGGTTTTCCTCCCTCTCAACATCTGAGTCATTTTTTACCTGGGTATTAAAAACCCTAAACTACAAACAGCAGCAGGAAGATACATGAAAGCAGTCTGAAAACTAGAAAGAAGTCATCTCAATTACATCTATCAGTAAGGACCTGGGAGTTTCTGTCATTTTGACTAACCTGAAACAACACTGTAAATCTTGCTTTTAATCAATGGCTTCCAAAAGAACTGGTGGATCTGTTAGTTTCACTCCCAAAACCTTCTTTCAGATAGATTTCTTAGAAATAAATCCCCCTCTAACAATAAAAAACTGAAGAATTACAAGACTCTAAACAATATAATTGATGGTTAGTGACAAAAACCTTAATGCTCGTGTTGTGTTATCACAGGGGAAGATAATGGCACAATTCTGCTCCGAAGAGATCCCATAACACTTAATTTTTGTCAGCTGGCTGATAAGCCAATGCAAATGCACAGAGAGGCTTTTGCCCGGGTGTGAAGCAGGAAGAGAGGAAACTGAGCTGAGGTTTGTCCCCACGAAGTGTTTCTTGCAGCCCTGGAGCCAAACTGAACCTTGATACCTGCATAAGCACCAGCCAAGCGACTATCGCTGCAAAGATCTTCAATGACATTGCACAACTGCAAACAAGACTTAACTAACGTACTAGAAACAGGAAACAACTCAATTTCAGGTGCCAGGAGTAACAGTTGTGGGAAGTGAGCTTTTTAAGTCACTAAATCTCTTTGACATATCAGCAAACTCATCTGTGGAGCACCACTTTCCACGGTCATGTTTCAAAACAAAACTGCCTCGGAGACTTTCATTTTACTACAAGTCAGTGAGTTTTGCTATTATGTGTTTCTCTGTATTTATAACCTTCTTCTGTTGTATTATTACAAAAACACATGTCTCTCCTCAGTAAAAATGCTGTTTCGGTGCTCCTTATTCATCAGAGAGTGGAGCAGCTACGGTCAAGTCTGTAACATTATTAGGAGTCCCCTGGAACTGGGAAACAGCACTGTTTGGAATATGATTTGGACTGGCTACTGGTGTTTGCCAGAGGCATGGTCTGCTAGGAGACAGGCAGCTTGGCAGCTGAGCACGGACAACTCCGTGGATGAGAAGCAAATTAACTGCAAGTCGTGTTAAAACAATTCAGGCAGAATTCAGACAGATTGAGAGCCACCAGAGAAACAAACAGCACCAGCAGTTTGCTAAAACACACAGAACTGCAAAGGAATGAGAACATCTTCAGCTGACTTAATTCACAATCAGCAAGCATATCTAAATCTGGTACTCAGCAAGAGCAACTGGGGGATCTGTTTAAATAAATAGTTGGCTTTGTTTTTTCTCATCACAAATTTTCCTTACCACAGATTCCCCACAACACCGAGACAAGTAACGTAACCACATACACTACGTAAGTCCTGCTCTTTAACACAGCTCATTATCGTATTTAATATACTCAAGATTAATTTCCAACATCAAAACACCACTCAGTGAACAGCACAGGGAGCAAAACTGTGAATGTGCTTGTCCAAGGCACATGTATTAGACAGACAATGCCTGGAAACAACAATAACAGAATTCACTTCTTTTATAGCTCAACATTAAAAAGCCCTGAGACAACGAGTTAAACAGTTTTACTGTTTCCTGAAGTTCATTTCTGGTAAGAGTTCCTCCTCCTCTTTAATCTGAACCTACTCTTACTAAAACATACACTGCCATGTGGCTATTCTGACTGAAATAAAGTTGAAAACATGCACTGTCCAAACAAATTAGGCCAATACCATTTAGAGGAAAGAACTGTTCTACACTCATAGGCAAAAATCCAGCAGAACAGATCTAGTTTTGCACAGTTAGTGACTGTTTTGAGCCCGTTCAGGTTTTGATGTCAATCCCACTACTGGTACCAACTTCCAGTGGGGCTTAAATACACAGAGGTAAGGAAAACTCACTGCTTGCACACAGCACTCGGAACTCTGTTCCCTGCTACCAGATCACCTCCTGGAATATTACACTGGAAGATCTGCCAGCCAGATCAGCTTTTCCATCAGCTTCTCCCTGCAGGCAGATTCTATTTTATATCAATATAAATATCTTCCTTCAGAGTTTTCAAAATAGGTAGACTGAAGTTACTCAAAATCTTCAATCTTCAAAAAGGTATCCAAAAAACCCCCAAACAACCATTAATGCTGTAAACCTCATAACTAGGTATGAAAATGAACAACCATTTTCTTCTTATCTCTTTAAAGATTCAGCCTGATGAAACAATTTAATCTTTTTTTGAGGCATACAGAGCCCAATAATGTTTGATTAAACTGTGCCTGCCCTTCAGAAGAACTTGGGGTAGGTTGAATAGTTCTATAAAGAAAAACACTTTAAAAGGAGCCCCCCGCAAGCTGCATCTTCGCTGCAGTTCCTTCACAGCAATACCTTCTGCAGATCATCAGCCATGCACAACTCCAGATTTTTTCCTAAATTTCTGCTGCTGGGTACCATCCTTGTTAGAATGATAGGACTCTGAAATTACTGAAGAAAAGGTGATTCCTTTTACAGAACTGTATGGGGAGGTATTACAGCTTGGAAACACATGGAAAGGAAACACTCTCATCTGAATGGGACTTTACTATTTCTTCAGGGAAAGAGCAGAAGTACCAGTTAGGTGAATCGCTGTCCAAAACACAGGGCAAAAAGGAAGTCTGAGAACCATATATAATAAATGGGAACTTCCCAACATTTTCTTCTAACTTTCCACGGGCTTTGATAGCTGTACTAGGACAAGGGGAACACATCTCAGCAAGAGACTCTCTTACAACTCATCGACAGAAACACAACTTCAAGCCCTTGCCAGCCACAAAGAACAACAGGAAGGTTTCATCTCCTTCACTTGGAAAAGATGAGCTCCCACAGCAACAGGAGAGTGTTAGGCACGAGCATGTCTCCCATGAAGTGCTCATTCCTACGGAAGCAATGACCATCTGCTGAGCTTTGCTACTGCTTATCACATTCAACAACCAACAGTCTTAAAAAACCAGCTCTAACAATATCTTCTAGATGGTTTGAACAGGTTTTCTGGACTTAATGGACTCAACAAAAAACATGGTACAACGCAAAAGGACAATTCATTACTGCTGGAAATGACTGTGACAAGATGATCTGTTCCTCTACTCCCATCAAGTAATAATTGTTCAAAGACGAATCCTTTCCTCTTTAAAGCTGATTTCCTAAGGAACTTCAACCCAGTCCAATAAAAATTCTTGTAGTGTCATCCAAGAAAACAGGGCCACAATGCCACAACTGCAAGCAAAATTGTTACAGGAAAGGAGACTGGCAGTGGTGAAGGGAGCAGAGATATACAGAGTATCATGGAAGAGAAGGTTCCTCAGAGGTTTCCAGGGAGCTCAGCAAGTCAAAATCACCAATCTTCGGTAGTATCATGAGAAATCTATGAAATCTTTGCTCACATCTCTATAGACTGAGGAAGTATTTTACTTTAATGTCTCTCTGCCAATGGAAGAATATTTGTCTTGATATCAGCACCTTCTTGCCCTCTGACATTGGGAATTGGTTGTTTTCCTGTTTGAGTTGTTGAAGAGTAAGGTTTATTCCCACCTTCGGTTCATGCAAGCACAGGAACATGAGCTTCAGTTACCCTGCTCAGTTCTGCCTTAAAATAGCAAGTCCAGACTAAAATTAACAATCATGGCTGATGATGATCCAGATGAAATGAATCCTTGAAACTTCTGAGATCAGGTGAAGGGATCAGATTCTAGATATTTTTTCTTCTTTTTCTCTTAATAGAAAGAACGCTTATATAAACACACCACAAGAAACAAAACCAGAAACGGAATGGACTTCCCTTGATTAGTCACATACTAAAAAAGGATTTAGAACCAACCACCACAGAAGCAAGGTCTTGCCCAACAAAACTGGTCCCAAACCATAAAGGGTCACGAGTTCCCCACACTGCATATAAACACACTGAATTGAGAAAAATGGGCTACTCAGCTGTATTTGAGCAAGGTTAGTCAGAGATGCATATCACTTATTTTAAATGTAATGAGAAGATCTTGGTTTAAAAAGGTCTTTTAAGAATTTTTTCTGCATTTATATTTCACAGCTCCTTCTTTCCCTTAGGATATTGCTAAAGTCATCACCTAGCGAATTTTGTTCTAGCCTTGATACAGTTCTTCAAGCAGGATGGCAGCTACATTTTAAGCCGTTGAGTCAAGTTGGGCACGTTCACTATTAGGTGGATCAGCTGCCTCATTACTTTTATTACAGCTCTTTAAATCTTTTAAGCTGTACACTTTAAGTGGTAAACACCAGGGAAACAGGAGGTAAAAAAACAAACTAACCCCCATTCTCCTTCAGCAGAAATTTCAGTTTCAGAAGAACAGACAAACTTACTGAAGTGTTTCTTTACTTTTCTTAAAAGCTTTCCTGCAGCATCAATAGGAAAAAGCTAACACACAATCATGGCTGATAATCCTATCAGGACAATAAACTGGGGGATGGGAAGAGAGTGGAAAAGGATACCAATCCTCAAATGCCTACTACAGAAAACGGCAAAAATAGAGAATGCTGCTGCTTGGCACAAGAAAATTCAGGGAGCAGCAGGTATTTGTTCCAAAATAGGAGCACAAAATCTTTGTGAAAAACACTGAGCTCACTTGCTCTCTTACTAAGAGAAAAATAAGGTGTATACAAAGTAAAACTTTTTTAAAGGAACACAATGCTTCTAAAGCTTCATCTTATTCAACAAGAGATGGAGCCCTGGAAAACACCAGTTTTCCTATTTTACTTGGCCAAGTTTTTAAAATTATTTTCTTTTAAGGGCACCTTTACAGAAGCACCGTTTTATCACTTATGCTCTGTCATTAAAAAGTCCTTTCACTATTCTTTTCCAATGTATTCCTTGCTCAAACCAACTTTACTTTGCTTCTTGAACATCTGTAAACTGAGGCAGTCTGGGTCGCTTTCCCGAGCTGGTGAATCCATTTGCAGCTGGCAACAGGCTAAGCCTGAAGTCCTTGAAATATGGAATTTGTCTCAGATCTGGCCTGTTCCTTGCCAGAGGAGGGTTTGTTTAAAATAAATCAAGACCTCACAGAACCTCCCCCACCAGGCTCATACAGACTCTGTCAGCAAGTTCTTTGCTTTGCGGTAATTCTACTTCAGTTGGTTCACATAAAAAAATTAGCAGTTTCACATAAAACTGAGTAGTGACTAGGAAAAATCTACTCCCAAGAACTTAGGTATCTGTAAGTTCACAGAAATAAGCCAGATAAATGGAATTCCTCACTCTTCCCACAAATTTCAAAGGAAAACAAAAGAAAGATAAGCTGACTCTCCTTCAGTGCAGACCAATCAGCTTCCACACAGCAAAATTAGCTGTCTCCAGCCTCCAAAACAGTTATGTCAACTTTCAGATGCTCTGACCTTCACTCAGAACACAAGTATCTCTTCCTTAAGCAGAAGCATCTCTTCACTGCAGAGAGAATGCTTTTTATGGTTTTTATTTTTTAAAAAATTAACTATACAGTACTCCACAGTGATGTCAGCACCTCTTCAGAGTACAGGACACACACTTTCATGTCAAACAATGCAATTTTTTCCACAATTACTAACACATCAATGAATTAACATTTACATGTTAATAAACTACAGTGATAACAGCTCCTGATACATGAATAGATAAAATATCAGAGATAAAAATTGACCTTTTTCTATACATCAGAATATGATGGGTTTGCCATCAAAATTTCATTAAGGAACTGCACCAAAACAACCCGGACAAGAGATAAGGCACAGGGCAGGAGGAACAGCAGTCAAAACACTGCTCTAAGCTCACACTTGGAAAACAAAGAACTAAAAAGCAGTAACTGTATCAAACAGGGAACCAAGAGCAGTGCCCTGTGACAGAGGCAGATACTTCAGGTATATGTTCCCTGCTCTGATCCGCAATGGCCACCAAAGTAGGCTCTTGCCCTCCCCTTTCACAGTTTGCATTAGCTTGGCAATCTATGTGAAATTTGATGTTTCCAGATCAGTTCCTCCATATTTAAAAAGCATTCGCTGCATGGCTGCTGACAGTGGTCCTTGACAAGAGGAGCAATTGCTACACCTCTCCCTTCAATCTCCAAGTGTTCACACTGCTTTAGAAGATGGCGTTGTCTGGCAGCTAAATTGAGATCCTGAACACGAGAAATCATCTGCCTCCTTTCTGCAGGATTATGCTACTCTTTTCTAATTCACCCTGCTAAGATACTCTCCAACTTTTAGCTTCGAGGATGTCTTTTTCAACAAGTGCTTTTATTTTTGATTACATGAGAAGTACTGCTTCAATTATCTCCTTTTCACAGTATCACTGGTGACTGAAATAGGTAACTACAGACTCAGGAAAGCAAATCCTTTAGTTCTGTCCCAGAAAAGGATCTACTGTGTTTCCTAAACACCTGTATGGAGAAAAACAAGTGCAATAAATAGAATACAGTAAATGGCATGTACATACTTTAGTCATTGCTCCTGTCTGTGCTGTGTTCAGCCCGGTGTGCCCAGCCATCTGTGGAGATACTTGGGTTAAAGTCTCTGCCAGCACACTGCCTGCATTCCCCTGCATGGCAGGGGCAGAATATTGCATTCCTGCTCCCCTTCCTCTTCCAGCTGCCCCAAGAGATCCATTCATTACCTGCCCTTGTCCTTGCTGAGGCTGATTCATTAAACTGTGACCAGAATTACTGTTGAGAAGGCTCTGGTGTGTCTGACTGAAATTAGTATTCATACATATCCCAGGTCCAGTCTGTGATGTTGCAGGGCTGCTTGTCACCATTCCCACTTGTTTTTGTGCTTGAGAGTTCAGAGTTTGGGATGCAGGTGTGGTAGGTCCAGAGGTGCTGGCTGCTTGCTTGGCCAGGCCCGGAGCAGAGGAGTCTCCTGGGTTCAGCGGGCTCTTACCCATAGCACCCAGATTCCCGATGTTCGCGCTGTTTGGCTGCCCTTGCACTTGACCACCAACTCCCTGCTGCACAGGGCTGCTTGAGTTCACATTGCCAATTCCTGGGTTTAAGGAAGAGCCACTGCTTCCCCTAAGAAGTTCAGAAAGTTGTTTGTGTTTGGAAGCCGCATCTGGAACGAGGTTCCCACTGCTGTTTAAAAGGCCCAACTCGCCATTGGGGATCAGCTCATCAGGAAGATCATTTTCCAAGTCAAACAAAGATCCGAAATCTACAAGTTAAAACAGAAACATGGGTGAGAAAACATGACGAACAAGTAGCTAAAATATTTATCTTTGCTACTTTGTATCAGTGTTAACAATGACAGGCACTCAGGAGACCTTCACCCAAGACTAAGAAGTGAGTGAGGGTCCCCGTGATATGAACTCCAGAGCCTTTCAGAGCAAAGTCATTATACACTGTGCACACACAACCACACAGGGTAGAGCACTGGCCAATAAACAGGTTTTCTGGCAAGAATTTTGACAAAACAAAGCTTAAGAAAACTAAGGTGGCATGAATACAACGACCTAATCTAACGCTTAAATTTCCCTTGTTTTGGCTAAAAGATGAAGGTAGAAATAATAACGGATTTTTTCCTATTACTCTCCCAAAAGAGCAATTACATCACCTTTTCCAACCTCCTCCGTAATCCCAAGCCACCGCATTTCACCCAGCAATTCTACCTCAACCTTGTAATTTATGTGCGCACATGGCCAAAGAACATCTTCCAGCACGACTCCAAAACTTCACCAAAGAACAACAACGATTTCCTCAGCAGTTTGATCCCAGTCTCACATATAAAGACATTTAAGATCAGTTTCTAGTCATTGATTTGTACCATGATCTGCTACCTAAGAAGATCCCAAAAGGCACTCAGCATTTTCTCCTTGTAATGCTTCTTGAATCGAGTCACTGCTCGATTCCTGAACAGCTCAAATAATTCAAATTGCTCTATAAGTGCCCAGCCCTCATTTATCATGCCCAATATTGACAGAAGTAATCCACACACTCTCCAGATGAGCAAAATAAATCAATCGAATCTTCATTAAGCCACTTGAAGGAACAGCTCTGCCTGGCTGCAACATCTAGACTAATAAAAAAGTGGTGGGGCTTTTTTTTTTCCTTTAAAGGAGCAACTCAGGTTCACTAAAATATTTTATTGCACATCATAAGCAGCATCCATGTAACAAGGTTATTTTAGTATGTAAGTAAAACAAGAAAGTTACTTCACTGTATATAGGTACTTCCACGTGAAAATAGAAGTTACATATTTGAAGACATAAGGATGGGTACATACAGCCAGTATTTATAAATATTTAAGCAGACCAGCCCAAATACACCAGAGTAGCTGTTCAAACATGCAACACATCTTGAAAGAGTTTTCCAGTCCAAGGATGTGAACTAAAACAATCACTTCTCACTGTAACATAATGTGTGAAAACTTAATTTTGCCCCCTCAAGCCAGCCCTGACAAACTCCAGTCCTTCACACGGAGAAAACCACTTTTTTTCCAGGTTAGAGCAAAGAAAAGTTCTTTACTAAAGAAGGACATTCCAAAAGCTTCATTGTTTTTAAGTTTAATTCACTCTTCAACCACAAAAAGTCGGTGCAAGACTCAGGCTGCAAAAATTATGTAAGATGGTACATTGAAAAGAAACAACAAACCTCAAGCAACACATAAACTGTATCACAAAGCACAGATGCATCACCAAGGCATCTCAGTACACTTTAATATCATGCATTTCATCAGCATGGGCATTTCCAATTCAACCTAACTGAAGAAAAATTATTAAAAATCGTCACACTTGCAATGACCAATGAATTATACAAACAGGCACAGTAAACAAAGACAAAAACGTGAAATTCTGGCTGTTTTGAGGCGCTCTAAGCCCCACTTCCTTCAGGGGCCCACACCCTGCCATCATCACCTACTGCAGTCAATAATCCCTCCAGGATTGCATGACGTCGGCCGTGACAAATACACCCTGCTCAGAACAGAGCCCCCGTTCCCTTCCAAGCAGGCAAGGAACAAGCTAACATTTCATTTAGCAAGATACATTAAAGTATTTTTAATTTCTCTTACTTGCTGCCTTTCCTTTCAGGTCTTTAGTTCATCTTTCCCGCTTGTCTTCTAAAAAAATTCCTGGTGTACTTTTGACTCCATTCCTGCACGAGGTCACTTCATCTCTCCTCCTCTTTCCCACACAACCACTCAACATTGACCATGCTGCAAGTTTGCCATTTCCTATATGTTTTGGTTCTACTTTCCTTCCAAGATCCCCCTATTTCAGCCCGGAATGCCGGGAGGCTCTGGGAGGCTCTGCCACCGGCGGAGGCTGCAGCTGGAGCCTGACCAAAGCCATCTGCCCGCACGTCACCGAGGGTGGGACACAGGGCCAGAGCTGAGGCTTCGCCTTTGTTAAACTGCTCTCACCACCCCATCTCTCCCCAAGTTCAAGGTTTATAGTGCTCATTCACACAACTTCTGTAAATCCCACAAAAAGGTGTCTTTCCAAGCTTCTGCGCCAAAACTGTTAGTATTTCATGGACAATAGATGTGTGGGTACAGGGATAGGGGCAGAGAAGAGACAAAACGTGAAGGGGAAAGATGTTGCTGTGGCTTAAAGAGTAGTTTTTTCCAGCTGTATTTCAAAATGGGACGCTGGAGTATAAATGCTCAATTTTGTTTTTGCTTGGCTGGCCGGACTCTCTCAGTCTTGCCAGAGCCAAGAACTGAAAATGTTTTTGCAGTTTACAAAAAAAAGTGAAGAAAGCATTTGGGAATATTGCCTCTTAAAGCCTGAAACAATCTACCACTCCTAAGCTCCTGTAAGAAGGCTGTACATTAGGGTTAGACATGGAAAATGTACAGCTCTGCCAGCAGGAAAATAAAAAGCAGGTAAACAACTTAACACAATGGTCCTGTAAAAATTCACCAAGAATTCAATTGTTCATGCAATGATTAATCATCTTCTTTTATATTTCATCAGAGTCATGCACATTAAAAACAGCAACACAAGGCACATTTTACAACGGTTATAAAATACAACGGAAAACAAAAATCTATTTGAGCATGTCTGCAACAAATCCATAAAGATAAGAGATTGTCTTGGCAGTTATAAAAAGAATAAATATATTTACACACATATAAAAATCTGCCATAATAAGAACACGGTCCATTTCTACTGACAGAAGAATGAAAAGCAACTGCAGTCCCTCCATCCTCACAAGAAGAACAAAATTGATCCCATTCTCAATGCTTCAACTGTTTCTCAAAGGCAGCTACCAAGAGCCTAAAAACTGAAGGATGCCTTTGCCTTTACATGCAGTTACCTGAAGGAATAGTCAGGAAACACTTTGCTGAGAAATCCCACCGAGCTTTAACCTCCTCCACCCTCAAGCCTGCCATGCACCCAGCACATATCAGAACAGGAAAAGTGGTCTGGATTTTAAATGAGAACAGATTCCTTGCACCCATAAGGCACATACCTCTAATTCAGTGCTCAGGAAGCAGCGGAGCTGACGGAGGCTGCGGACATTCACCTCGTCGTGTCTCGTCTCTAACACGGCACTTCTAATCCTAAACCTCATACCTTTCATTACCTCTGTCACATAAAACCAAACGTCCTCTTAACAGCAGAGCACCAAAAACCCAGAGATTACGTTTTCTGGAAGGTATGGAAAAACACTAGGCAAGTACCACACCCCCACTGTTTCCAAAGAGCTCCTTTTCCAATTTGAGCATTCTGCATTCCTTGAGCAGCTATTTTCACACATAGAAGATAACCACACTTGAGACACTTTCTCTCCTAATTTCAGTCTTGTGAGCTTAAATGTCAGAGTTTTCTGCCTTCCCGGACAACACTTTCAGCAACCAGAATAAAAAAAGATGTTCTGTTTCCTTCTAAGCCTTCTCAGAAGAAAAAACCCCCAAAACTGTGCTGCATCCTGAAGGCAGAACATTCTCATCTCTGTGACTGCTTACGACTGTTACCGGGAGACTTTCCTAATATACATATTCAATCAATTAACTCGTTTCAATGTCACCATTTTTTCCCCTTTAGCTCAGCCTGGAGAGGTGACAAACATCCTAAGGTGTTTCATTATGTGACTTATTATCTCAAACGTATCTCACAGCAAGCAGGAGGAGAACTATCAAATTCAGTTTCATTTTTTACAGCATAATCTCTGCTTGAGACGTGACTGGGAGTTTTCCTGTCACAAACTGACTGCTTGTGCACAGAGCAGACACTGAAGTCCAGCACACAAGCAGTATTTTCACCGTGCCTTTCTTACATGCCAACATAGCTGTTACATTTCAGTGAGCCCAATTTTGTTTTGTAAGGTTTCTTTCAATCATGCCAGACCCCAGCAGACAAAGCCTCAACAGTTCAGAGCTCCAGCCATTCCCTAAAATTCATTGTCAGGTAGCTCCCCTCAATAGCCACACTGTGTGGTACAGTCAGCAATTACCATGTCCAGTCCAACTTCCTTTCGAGGTATGGGGATTCTGTAATTTATTGTTTCATAAAAGATAATTATTGCATCTAAACTTTTAGAGCGATTAAACAAAACATTCACGGAAAATCTAAAATTTCTAGTAAGGAAACTTTACATTTGTGTCTTTTTCTAATGTGACACAGAAAGCTTGTGAACTGACATGCATCTGACCTTGACTTTCAGAGCAGCATCACTTCTTCCGAACACGATGTTTAGCAACCCGGTTGAGAATGATGGTGACAAGGGACCCGGCCGGGTCAAGGAGACCCCGATGGCTGGGTGGAGGGTGGTGAGGGAGAATAAGAGATCCAACATCAAGGATCTGGATAAGTCTCAACAATTTATGGCTTGCATAATAAGAGACTGGAATATTTAACTAAATTTCTACCTGCCTGATCATTTAAACTACTTGCCCTTGGGATGAAAAAAGGAATACAGTCCGGGTCACTTATTCCATAGTCACTGGGCTGGTCAAAACTGAAATATGTTGATGTGAACCTCACCTTTCGGAATTCTTGGGACTTATCTCTAGAAAATTCATAGGAATCATCATCACGTCTCTCTCTTGTTTGCAGACCCACAGTCACTCAGGTTGGAATGGACATCAGGAGGTCTGTCTGCAGCCCAGCCCTCCACCTCCTCTCAAAGGGCACATGCTCCAGCCCCCAATCTTCTCAGCAGCCCTTCACTAAACCCATTCCAGCTCCTCCCTGACCTTCCCAGTGATGGAGAGGAGGCTGAACAGTCTGTAGCTGACTGTATTGTCTTTTAACTCTTTTTGAAAACGGGTGTAACACTTGCCTTCTCTTGCTTTCCTGTGGCTGGGATTTTAGAGACGGCTCCTAATATCTCCCCCAATCCATTTTTGTAAGACTTCAGCAACTAAGTGACTTTTCAAAACTGAAGCTAGTTACACAAACAAATCACGAAACTAATGAAAAAAAAATCAGCTCTCTTCTAACCTCTGCTGCAAAACTCCCAGTACTCCTGACTCAGCTCCAACACCAGACACATGAGCCATGATGGGGAAAATGTGCATATCCACTAAGGTGTGATAACAACTACCACCTGATACAGGAAAAGCCACCTGTTCTGTCCCAGTCCTCCTCCTCACCTCCATGAAAAGAGAGCAATATAAACTGAGATCCTCCCTTGGTCACACCAGGTTTAGTTCCCAGCCTCTCCTTCCACTTGCATGTTATGTACCACAACGTCATAACCTCATGGTTCTCTCTGCTGTACTTGTCCAAGTTGTCTCCACCATCTCTCTTTTGCTGTGCTCATAGTGACAACACAACCCATGTTAAAAGTCTAGAAAAACCTGAGATACTGGTTTATTTCAGAAATAATTGCTGGTTTTAGGGATTATTTTACCCTTTCATAAAAATAAATCACAGATTACTTGAATGTTTCCCTATCAATTATGAAGTAGCATATGAGGGCACATTAAATGGCCCTTGCACCTGGCAGTAAGGTTTATATAAAAAAGCAAATATGAAAAATATCCAGATAAGAAGCTAGTGTCTAATCTCTTCCCAGAGGCCAGAGGAGAATAAAGCCAAGGTAACTCCAAAATGCACAGCAGAAGGAGCCCAACGAGAGTGCTCACTCTGGTCTACTCTTAGAAGTATCGAATGGCAAATGATGGATTGCCTTTGCCTTCCTCTGCCCCTCTCCAAAACCATTCTTCCTCTTAATTGTTTCCCAAGGTATCTTCGCTATTTTGACACAGTTACCATGTCTGCTCTTGTGAATGACTCTAAATCCCACCCAGCAGCACCTACAAGACACACATGGCTACTGCCACAATGCACATGGCTACCAGGCTAACACTCTTACAGACCAGAAGGCTTCAGTAAATTTATTTGCCATAAGAAGAGACATCCAGACAGAAGGAAGAGGAGGCAATCTGCCTATGGACTGGGAGACACCACACTGGGAACATCAGCTTCTCATTCACGAGATCATCCTGAAGAAGATTAAATACTTTACGGTTGTTGGAGCACATTAACAGGAGTGAGACTGCCTTCTCATCCTATCAAAAACACACATCGTGTCGCTTGCCCAAATTTAACAGCTGACAGAATATTTAAGTTCAGAATGACCCTTTTAAAAGGAATCATCTGAGAGTCTGGTAATTAATAGTGGGAACTTGCTTAAGTCAGCATGAAATGCACAGTCTGTACCCAGCCAGTGTCTACTTGTGCCTGCCTTGAGATGGCTCCCACAGCTGCCAGACCCACAGCTTCCCTTACGGCTGTGCCACCCTCACTGCCCACCTGGAAAGGAAATCAGCACATAATGCACAAGGACACGAATTATCCTGACAAACAAACTTTAACTGCGACATTCCATGGCCAGAGACTTCTTAGCAAATACATTGCCAACACAGGTGGTTCAGATTTTGAAATGTTCAGTTCCTGATGCTCCCCACAATGACTGACAGTGTCAGCGGTGAGAACTCGAACTCAGTTCTGGCTCAGGAGCTCCCTTCAGCTACACGAGTCTTTCTATGAAAATTCCCACTTTAACACACCTTCTCCAACAGAACCACAGAACACGCCTATTCTGTGAAGAGTGAAATATATAAATATGTACTTGAAGTAATATTATTAAACAAGGAAAAAAAACCTAAGCAACATTACTATGGAATTGGCAAGTCTGGGGTCTCCTCTGTAATGTATAAAAGCTGCAAAAAGTACATTTCCATTCTTTTTAATGCCACTTTTTCCTCCCTATTTCTGATACCAAATTTAGGGGAACCGTCTTCTGCTTGGCAACTCAAATTCAGCTGTGCAAGGACATAGAACCCAAAACAAACCAAACATACATGAGGAAGCAACAGCAGACATACACGTAAAACAAATGATTTTTGTATATTAATGTCTAAAAAAAAGCTTCCAAGCGTAACTGACAATACAAAAAACCCCAATTCCCTCACAAATCTTTTACTTTAAAGCACTAATTTCAGTGAGATGAGGCTGTTTTGAACCATTCTCATTAATACTTTCCTTTAGGGAGTTTATGAACTTAGGAAAAAACTTCACAGCTAACCCAAACCAGACTCATACTCAGTGCTTACTCAACTCAAGCCACTTGGTAATTTCCCCATCTCTTTTCTCCATGAGATGACACAGAAGTGATGTCATCAGCAACACCCACTAACCCAGCTATCAAAGTACCCATGCTGGCAAAGCTGGGCAGAGCAAGAGGGCAGCTCATGCTCTTCTGGTGACACACACACGGACTGGGGCTGCCATATAATGTCCCATTTTACTTCTCATTCTGCAACAGCAAGTCTCCAGCTCTAATTCCTGTCTCTGCCGTGTCCAGCTGCAACGGGAAAATGATGTGTGCCCGGGAGATAGGGAGGAACAGTCATCCAGGGAAGAACGACTCCTTTTCCCAAGGCTGCCTTCCCAAGGAAGCTTCCACTGCACTAAAGGTGACCGGCAGGGAAGCGGGGGATTATTTTACAGACTTATAGATGTATAAATAAAAATACATCCACAGAGAAACTGCAAACCAAAGATATTGTACTTATCCAGTGTCACAAACAAGATCCTTATTTCTCAATGGTGGCAAATAAGAAAGCAGGAAAGGAAGAGTATGTTAAGAGATTTAGATTACGAGTTATAATTATCACTGCTAATAGAAATTTCAGTTTTCTTTTAATTCACACTCATGATTTTGCAAAATACTTAGTAGTATTTGTTGAAGCATCTTTATTAAATAGTTTTCCAAATAAACAATTTAGGTTGTCTCTGTATCTTAGACATCTGAGAAGACAGATGGAAAACATAACATATGTTAAAAGGAAGATTTACAAAGCAAAAATTCTTGAAAGTGTAAACCAAATTAGGGTGGAAGTGTCAGATTTCTAAGTTATCCCTCATGTTTTTTCACCGTGTAAGAACAAACAGAGAATTTTTCAAATCAGGTTTTTCAGCTACCCCCTCCACCCTGATTTCACATTAACCTGCAGTATTTTGTTAATAGGGTGAGGGTTTTTTTTCATGCTCTTCTCTCTTAGCAGGCAGCAACAGTAAGTAAAATATCTAATAAAGATAAACACTAAGAATATGTGGGGGGTTTTAATGTGAAGCTGCAGGTATAATAAAAAAGCACAACATGTTGCTGTAGAAATAATTAATGGCACTGGACGATGACTCCAAGGAACGTCCAGCCAAAATAGAAAGTGAATAATCTGCAGCAGAAAATTGGGAATAATTTCACAAGCTACCAAGAGATCTCTGGAGTACAGAAAAGACACAGCTTCTATTCCTGCCTGCTGCTGGCAGGGCTTCTCCAGGAGCCCCATGCCACAGCACAAGACAGCATTTTCCTAGTTAAGTTTAAGTCACTGGAGTGGGAATAAGTTTGGAAAAGCCCCCAGTACATGTGCAATTATCAAAGTATGAATTTCAAAAAATAAAGGAATGGGCAAAATGGTAGGACTGTGGACTGTCACATATGATCAGGCTGGCAGATCATCTGCTCAACTTTCCATCCCACACAGACATGAGTATCAAACTCCTTGGAAAAACCTGTAAAAGCCCACAAACATTGAGAGAGTACAAAATACCCTGCTATCAGCAATGCCTCAGGAACTGTTAAGAATTAGCTGTGCTAGACTCCATAAATGAGCCCATTTCTAATCTTACAAATCTCCTGTCCCAGATCACAAACGCTGGCATCAAGTTATGCGGGCCAGTCACTTCAGGTGAAAAAAAACCCCCAGTTTGTATCAAACTTCTAGCTCAAAGTAAACATCTTGCTTGGCATCATCCTCTCCCATCCACCACCCCCATGGTTACATGAGTCTTAAACAATATAACCATGAAGTATTCCACAAGAAACAATATAGCTATGAAATACTGCACCTCATTTTTCCCATCCCAGATAGTTAGGGCACAAGTGCCACAAAACAAACAAACAAACAAAACAAACAACAAAACAAACAAAAAGGACATTCTCACTGAATAATTACGACTACGCACACTCCTTCAGCTACAGCTTTTCAGAAAATGAATTTCTTCCCCAAATTTTCTAACTATAAATGCAAGTCTGTTCACTTAATGAAATTACCCTTTTCCTTGTTCCAGGGAGAGAATAAGGAAGCCCGTGTGTAACTGTGATTCCTACTGTCACAGCACACACACGACACTCAAGTTTTGCACGTATCATACAAAACAAGAGCAGCCCGATTACACAGGCTTCCACGAACCTTTTCAGCCACGCAGTAATGAACCCTTTAAAACATCCCTAGTAATGCTTTCATGTGCCCAAACAAAATCTGGGTTTAGATCACTGAGACATCAGTCCATCTGAAGTCTCTGCTAAGAATGCGAACACAAGCTTAGAAAACCTCGCTGTCTTTCCTCAAGCTAATTTGCTTTTGTTCACCTCTTTTCAAACTAAAACCTAAATCCACGGCAATGCACCTATCTGGTTTTTGGCAGAAGAATAGGATCAAATCAGGCTGCGCATCGACACGAACTCCCTCCTGCGAAGTTCTGTGGCTGGCTGGGAGTCAGCCAGAGATCTACTTATCTCGGCACGTAGGGAGGCACGTGCAACAGGGCCAGCCTCTCCCCAGTGTAAAATCTGGGCCCTGGATGCCAACACATGGGCCACAAAGAGAACAGGAGTCATCGGGGAGCTTGGCCTGCAGCTTTTGCAGCAGCAGCCACGCAGCTTAATCTGCGTACGATCGGAAGTTGGGGAGGAAAAAAGAATTAAAAATCAACAAAACCCCCTACACAAGGAAGTATGAAGTGAAAACCTAGCTCTAATGGACTTCGGAAGCTGCTCATCTCACCTTCTTCCCAACTTCACCTACTTTAGGAATTTATTAACTCCTGATGCCATCAGGGACACCCTCTGCTCTGGCCCAGATTACGCTGTGTTGTTTCTGGAACTGGTGCAGCACCACGGTTGCAGAAGCTGCAGGGAACACAATGAACGCAGACAGAAACATGGCTTCAGTGAAACCCAGACCCTCAGTGAGCTACCTGCAGAAGGGACCACAGTCCAGGGGCCCCTGAACACCTCCAGCTGTGCTGCTGCTCCATTCAGGCACGTTTTTCCCAACCACTCCGAGACCAGCTCAAGAACGCCGCCAGGTCTCTGTATATTCTGCTGAAGGACCAATGCCAGCAACGTACAAAATAATCACAACACTCCGTGTTAAAATAACGCACTGCCATAACCAAAGTTACTGCAATTCTACTTTTTGTAGGAGTCCCTTGTTCATTCTGCAGCGCTGGATGAGAACGCCTCACAACAGCCACAGAGGAGACAAATGTTTAGGTATGAAAATGCCTGTGTATCCAATAAAGCAGTAATTAGACAAAAGCACTACTCCTACCTGGCTAGACAAGGAAAAATCTTTCCCACGGACATTTTACCACTCGAGTCAGCTCGTTCAATATGGCACAGCAATGGCAAGCGAAGTTAACAGCCAGGAGTCTTAACCTTCCTTATTGATACAAAGAGCAGCGGGGCAACTGCAAAATGGGACTATCATGAAACTTAACGATGGTCACAGCACCCATTTCTGTTACCCTTTCATCTCTGCTCCCTTCTGCAAGATCAGACACTGGATTTAGCTGCTTAGGTTTAACAGAAAAAGCTGTATTTTCAGAAGGTAAGCAGACCAATTTCAACGGCACAAACTTTGCCCTGGTAAGCTGAGGAGCTATTTTTATCAGAAAGATTAAAGGCAGCTAAAACTTACCCTGACAAAAGGAGTTGCTTAACATCACCGCATCAAAGCATCAAGAGAAATATAAACAAGGAGAAGAGCAGTTGCTTTCTGCCCAATGTTCAGGCCTGCCATCAGAGCCTCGGGTGTGAGCATTTGCAGGCTTGAGCCGAACTGTTCAGCCGGGCTCAACGCGGCGGCTGTGAAAGCACGTCCCCCTCACGGCAGCCGCAGCACCCACCAGTGTGGGGCTACCACTGCAACTACAATTCTGTTCAACAGAATAGAATTCTGTTCAACTCACTGCTCATCCAGGGCAAAAGCCTCAGACCCAGGCTCCCCTGATCACAAAGGCCACTTTCCAGGTTGCAACAGAACTTTTTCATTTAAGCCCCAGCACCAGGGAGCAGCCTGGTTTAGTTCCAGGAGCAGGCATTTGACAGCAAACACTACTCAAACTACTTGTATCGCCTGCCACAACGCACAGAAACCTTCAGCGATCCTTCACCAAGCAGCATTAACTGCTGGCAACAAACCTAGAAGTGCTTTTCCTAAAAACAACCCTCTCTTGAAGTGCACTACCATTACCCGCACCCTTGGCAGAGAGGTATTTTTGCCTATGGAACACCAGGACGACGACAGAACTCCATGGACACACTTGTCCAGAATACAACTTGGGGTTTGTCATCCCAGTGCCCACAGGCCCCCTGAGCCCTGCAGAACTTTCTGCAGATGCTGGAGTTCACACATCTAGCACCACACAGAGCTCCCTGAGACACACGAGAACTTGCTGAACAGGACATAATTAAGACTGAAGCATTCCAGAACAGCCCAAGTGAACTTCAAAAAAGAAAATTAAAAAAAAAAAAAAACCAACAAAAACCCAAGACACTGCTTCAAACACCTCTCACTGGCTACCAGGAGAGTCTAAAACGTCTAGCTGAAGAATTAAAGAAAAACTGTATTTATCCTGAGTTACAAAAAAGCATTTCGCAGCAACTTGTGTATCAGACTTCCATATTTTCCAGTGCTTCCCCAAAAGGGATTAACACAGGTCAATCACAAGACCTCACCTAGATATTCCCTGACAATTCTTACTCGATACTGTTTCTTTCCCGCTTGTTTCATTTATTTGCAGGCTGAGAAGAAAAGGTTTCCATAAAAAACCCCTGAAGGACCGAAGCATCTGTAAACTGTTGCCAAACGCAGATTGAGCAAGACGAAAAACCCACAGAATTTATCAGCTCAATTATAGTAATTTTTTTTTTAAGTCTATGAAAACAAAGCAGGCATAGCACGATTAACTTATCACTATCCCTTCCACAAGATTCATTAATCTCTGAAAGCAGAAATTCAAGTCCAACGGACTTCGTGTTCTGCTGAAACCACTCTTTCAGGGACTGAAACAGTCGGAACACCGGGAGAGGCCGGTCCAGGCACACATGCTCTTGTGCACACACGTGTCTATTTACAACGGGCACACGCTGGATGGAAACAAGACATTTTGATGTGTTTTATTATCTACAAGTCCATCACAATTGAAGAAAAAGGCACGCCAGAGACACTACGCGACGTAGAAAAGTCGCAGTGACTGCCAGGCTGCCCGGCATTTCGGCATACAAACAACTCCACAACTTCAATTATTACCTGCAAATTGTTTGGGGTTTAAGGGGAAAATGCTTGGAACAGTTTAAGCCAAATGCCTTAAAACCTTGGTCACAGGTTGGGAGGTTAAAAAAAAAGCACAAAGTATTAACTGGAGGGTAGAACTAGACGGTCTGCAAGGTCCTTTCCAGCCCAAATCATTCTACAGCTAAGAAGCTATTAAGGACTTTTTATTCCGTAGTGTGTCGCACACAGAGGCACAGTGAAAGAGCCTGTATAGGGCTATTAGTTGGGGGTAATCTGTAGGGTTTAAGGAATAGAAATCTCGACTACCCTTCCAAGAAGGCACCCTCAGGCTTCCGCTGAAGGAGGGTAGATTTAGATTCGGTATCGGGGAGAAATTCCTTCCTTTGACGGTAGTGAGGCCCTGGCACGGGCTGCCGAGAGAAGCTGTGGCTACCCCATCCCTGGAAGTGTCCAAGGCCAAGCTGGACGGAGCTTGAGCAACCTGGGATAGTGGAAGGCGTTCCCCGTGGCAGGGGATGGAACAAGATGGGCTTTCCAACCCGAACCATTCCACGATTGAACGATAAGCAGGACGGTCGGTGCTTCCCACGCCTAGCCCTTCTCCTTCCCTACCCGCACCCGACTCACCTGTGCACCCCCATCACCCAAACAGAGGCATTAAAAGCGAAGATGATGGATGAAAAGAAGGGGAACCCAACTCAAAAAACGTCTCTTTCCAACCGCTATTTATAGCCGGGACGGTACTTGGCGTACGGGTCCCGCCCGGTAACTTCGACTGCAGGAGGCCCAACCCACCCCCGCCAGGAACCNACCGCCGTAGAACCCCGCCCGAGCCACCCCCGCGGCCTTACCTGTGCTATCGCTGGCGGAGAAGCCCGGCGAGTTGAGCTTGGCTCGCTTGGGGTTGGGCGGCCCGTCGAGTAAGTTCTCCGCCATGGTGGCCGAAGCGGCG
>VZRV01007330.1:0-91634 GCA_013398115.1 Falcunculus frontatus | reverse complement strand
CTTCCCTTCCCAAACCTTCCCATTCAGGGAAGCACTGGGACACTTTTCCCACACCAACAGCTTGGGCAGTGCTTTTGGATATTTGCAGAGAGAGCTTTTTCCCACTGCTGGCTCAGGTATTTTCACTAAACAGGTATTTAAATGCTCTGGGAAGCTTTTTTTTCTGCTGGAGCCATTCAGGGTTCTTAACTTGCACTTCCTCGTGACATCACCTCATTAATCCTCCAGCAAGTTCTCCTGCAAAACCAGAGGAATTGCACACTTTTATTTTTCAGGAGTAAAACAGAGAAGGGAAATAATTCATGCAGCCATTCATAGGTGTTATATATCAAACAGAAAAAGTCAAGAAAATACTTTTCATTTTCTTTTTTCCTTTTTTCTTCCCTCTTGGCAAATCAAAAGGAAAATGTGATCCTTGGCCTTCCTCCCTGGCCTTCCTCTCCTTTTGAAAGCTTTTACCATGTTCCAGTCTGGAACAACTCATTTAACAGGTTTCCTAGTCCTCTGTCAGAATTGAAAAGTTGTAAATACATGAATGTCTTTAGCAACTGTATTTCACACCCAAAATGAGCATTTCCTGAGCTACTCAGGGGGGAAAAAGAAAGTGTTAATAAACCTCATTTGGAGTAAAAAACACTGCTCTGGAGCTGGGTTTTTTTGATTTCTTTAAGAGGAGTATGATTATGTTTAAGCAAATTTCAAACTGAAATTGCACTGAGCTGCAGTTGAAACATCAGCTGGTAAATGATTGGATTTTTCTGCTCATTATTATTTTTAATTATTTTGCAGATTCTTTTTCAGTGTTCTATTTTTGAAGTTGCTGTTTGTCCAGGAAAAAAAATCACTGGAACATATGTGAGTTTTTAACAAATGAAAAAAAATATTTTTCCTTGGAAAATGTCTCTGCTTCCCTCAGGAAGGAGAAATTCTGATACTCTTGGCCCAAAGGAGGTGACCTGAGCCCCATCACCCCACACATTAAGGAAGGGCTGGGTTTAGCTCAGTGTCCCACAAGAGAGGTGGGGTATGGGGTCTTGCTTTCCCTGGCTCTGTCTTGTCCCCTTCTGAGGTCTGAGCAGCAGGAAAACCTTCCTTTTGGTCAAATCAGGGAAGCTGCATGGAATTCCTCCATCCACACAGCTAAAGCTGGAGGAACAATGTGGAGGCTGCCTTGGTGTCCCCCTTGGGCTAAGGACAAGCTGCAGCCTCCCCCTCTGGACAAGGGGGAGCTGTCAAGGAGTCGGCACAATAAAAGCATCATTTCTTCCTAAGTTTGAAGAGGGAAAAAAATGGGGGGTTTGGGGATGTGGAACGTCCTGGCACAGACAACCCCCACTGCCCATCCCAGCAGGGAGGCATTTCCTGCCCTGCTGTAATTACTCGTGGGACAACCAGGACAGACAAGTGTTGCACTGGGAAAAGCCGCCCAGAAAAGACCCTACAGATCCTCTGGAGAGAGAGGAACCATTGTTCCCTGCTGCCTCATTTCTCAGATTGGGCTCTCTCCTCCTCGCTGGGTGGGTGCTGAGAGGAATAGAGTGGAGTAAAGCCTCTCCTTGCACGCATGTACACACCCCCTCCGAAAGTCACCTGCTCCCTTTCTTTGCCAATGAGTCAAGGTATTGATCAGTCAGGTGGAAAAATATCCCATTGTTGCTCCTGTTAGACCTATCCCGAAAAGCCGCTCCCCAGAGCTCCAGACAACAGATTGAGCAAAGGCAGTGAAAGAAGGGATTGTTTGGGTAGGTCCGTAGAGAAATCACTGGGCAGAGAAAGCACATAAAATACACTGATTAAAAGAAATGCACTTGTGACAGTGAAACTGGTCCCACTGGAAATGGGAACACAACTTTGGTGTGTGTTCTGGAGTCGGATTGCTGGGCAGGACCCCGCCACGCACAATCCTGTGGCAGTAGATGGTCTCCAACTCCCAAAATAGCCAGGGAAACAAGGCAGGAGAACTGTAGCTGTCACTTTTCATGAACGGTGAAGTGACTACTGAGGGTTTAAGGGATTCGTGCAACTCAGGAAAGCTGGAAAACAGCCAGAACTGTTCCATCCATCCATCCATGCACAGCACCCGTGCACAAATGGCTCTTGCTTCAAAATGCCCCTCAGGGAAAAGAGAGACCCCCCAACAACCCCACCCTGGGCATCCCTGGCAGCGCTGCCCAAACGCTCCTGGAGCTCTGGCAGCCTCGGGGCCGTGCCCATTCCCTGGGGAGCCTGGGCAGTGCCCAGCACCCTCTGGGGGAAGAACCTTTCCCTGATATCCACCTAAACCTCCCCTGCCACTCCAGGCAGCCATTCCCTCAGCAGGGAAGAAGAGGAAGAGCCTTCTTCTGCCTATTTTAATTCCATGTGGTTTGGAAGCGGAGAGCCAGGAGCCCTGACGTGGATCCACTTCTGTGGATGGGGTGACTTTAGCCTGACTGTCCTCTACAGCCTGGGGAAGACACTGGTGTGGGCAAGGAGGGCAGAGATCGTTTGGGCAAGGTGGATGGACATCACCCGTCTGCTGCCACATCCCACCCCAGAAGGAGGGCCAGGAAATTCAATTGAAAGAAAGCAGATCCAAAACTGATAGGAAAAATGGGATCTTTGGTGTGTCACTGCCTTGACACAGGATTTTGGGACTGTTAAAACCGAACATGGTTCCAAAAAAATTAACTGGACGATTTCCCAGAAGAGCACTTGAGCAAGGGAGAGTGAAGTGCAGGGACCTCACCTGTGGCTCACAGACCCCCAGGGGTTCAAGGTGGGGGGTTGGGGAGTATTTTGAAAAGTTCTTTCCCATGCTGTCCTCATTCTTATCCTCTTCCTTCCATAGCCAGCACGGGCCCCTGTCAGAAGCAGATTAACCCTTTCCTGACCTGGAGAAGCTGCTGGGATGTGCATCCTTGCCTGCTGCACTCAGGCACCAGCTTCCACTATCTGTAATCCCTCTTTAGTCAGGTGTTGTTTCTTCGGATTTTAAGGAGGGGCAGGAGGAGGGTCCTGGTTCTGGCCTATCAGCTGTTTGTGAGAGTGGAAGAGCTGCAAATTGAAATTTGGGTGGGTTGTGTTTATTGCTTGCAGATGTGTTCTTATGGGACTCTCCCATTCCTGAACTTCTGGAATAATCCAGCCTCTGAAACTGGGCTGAAAGGAGAGTAGGAGAGTTCCTTGCTAGCATTTAGGATCAAATAAAACCACACCAAACCCCAATAACTGTGGCTGCTGTGAAGCCTTTTCAGGAAGATCTCCATTTTTCCAAGGACCCTGGAATGTCTCAGCACCTGTAGGGGGAGTAAATTCATTGCCAAGCAGGTTTGGCTTGCCATGGCTTGTAATAATTTTGATGTTTCCAAAGGGAAAAGGGAATTTAAGTGATGTAATGACCCCAATCTCCCTGTACTGTTTGTATATTCATTCAGGGGATACCTCAAAAGGAAAGCACAGAAGATGGACAGACATTGTCCAGAAAGGAAGGAGGAATCATGGCTGATACCCAGTTATGTCCTTGCCTTGGTGTCTGTAAGATCCCTTAGAAAAAATCAATATGACAACTTTGCTTTCTATAATATGAACCATTGAAGAAGGTGGACAAAGCAAAGTGCATTGAGAAAGAAGATGTGCTGAGAAATGAGAATTACAGATTCATGAACATGAAGGCTCCATCCCATTCCACCCCCTGCCATGGGCAGGGACACCTTCTGCTATCCCAGGTTGTTCCAAACCCCATCCAACCTGGCCTTGAACAACTGATTCGTTTAAGATTTGCCATAACAGTTTTGGCCCCCAAGATGGAAATGAAGTTCTGATGAAAAATCTCCATGAAATGTACCAGGAGCTAAACAACACAGAGAAGACCTCAAGAATGAGCAAAACCGGGATGAAATAGTTCAAAATCCAAAGTCATGAATGTGCAAGTAAGGGGCACTTGTTAAACCCTTTCTCTGCCAGGCAGAATTCCCAGCCTGAGCCACGGCAGCAAGAACTGGTGATGGACACACATGGACTGAGGGGCAGCATTTCTGGTTCCATGGAAATGCTGGAGGCACCATGCCAAGGTGCAGGACGTGCTTTAAAGCACCTGAGTCTCTGAAGAATCAAACAACCCACTGCTGGAGGCTTCATACTCATCACCCCTCGTGAAGAGCGGAGGAGGAAGGACTATTTTGGGAGAAATCCCCGGGTTAGACAGACCCAACAACGTGCTGTCCCTGCCAGGATGTGACACAGCGTCTGGTCCAGCTTCCGATTCCTGAGATGGAACCACTTCTCCTAAATCCACTTAAGATGTGCAAACAGCCCTGTCAACAGCAGCTCGCCAAGCTGTGTGGCTTTCTCTGGGCTGCAGTAGCCTTGGTAACTCTCAGAGAAAAAAATAACCTAATTTTCTCTTTCATCCATAAGCCGAACCCTTTAATTTGCTTTCAAGTGAATTAAACATAAGCCCCCATTTTTCTAATTCCTTTGTCCTAATTTAAAAGTACTGACATTTATCAGAGGAGTTTTCTAGATTCCCCATTTGCAGCTCATTGTTTTAGTATGTTTTAAATAAACCAGAGATTGATGTTTTTATTGCTGAAGTGCTTTCCTTCCCTCCTCCCTTTCTTAATAACAAGGGGATATTGTGCTCATTTCTAAACTTTCTCTAATAACCCGGAGAGCAGCCCGTGTCCTGCTGTGTATCCAGGTGACCACAGCTCATAACTGAGATTTGCCATCATTGTCTGGGTAGTGCAGGAGCATCTTCGAGGGCACCGAGCCTCGTTCAGATGTCCCGAGTGCACCTCAGACCCTTCAATATTCAACACGCCGGTGACCTGCAGTTCATCCCATGGAGTTATTGGAGGTACCAGGTGCTGGAGAACAACCCCAGTGTTATGGAAACAGTGATACAGCAGCACCAATTTATTTGTATTTCCAGAAACAGCAGCTGCTTGAACAACTTTCACCCTGAAATGCGAGTTTGGTGCCCTTGATCCTTTCTGAAAAAGAAATTTCACTTGTTCAGTGTTTGCACAACATCACACACGCTGAAACTCCTCTCAGAGTAAACACGAGCGTACACACAGCACAAAACACAACCTGGGGCAAGGAATCACCTTCCCCGTGGTGGGGGCTCTCTTGGAAAGTCTGTGCGTTTGCTTTCCAAACTTGTTTTTCTGTTCGGGTGGTTGGAATGGTCTCAAGGCTGATGGACAGCCCCTGGGGAGCAAAGTCCTCTGTTTATCCACTGGCGTGGAGGGTTGACACTGGAAACATTTCCCACACGGCTCTGCTGGCACTCCCAGAGCTTTCTCGGAAGGACAAGGGGACGAAGTTCACCCGTCACGAGATGACAGCTCTTCTCCAGACGGTGTTATTCATTCCAGCACCAGGCTGCTTTTCAGTGCTTCATGACAAATCTCCATTTTCCCTCAGAATTATGGGTTGTATTTTCGTTTGCTTTCTGACCCTGATAGCCGTTCCACCATGCATTAAGTTATCTCAGAGCATCTGATTGTCCGTCAGTGTTAATCCTGGGTCTCGGCGTTTGGGGAGGAATGATGGGAAGCATTTAGCACAAGACCTAATTCAACACCCCTTCGTGACTTGGTCCAGTCAAGGTTGAATCCTGAGGCTTGCACTCTGCCAAAATTCCTGTCTGCTTAGAGACCTCCCTGCCTGTGCTGAGGACTAAGGAGATCACCATTAAAATAAAGATTATATAAAAATAGAGTTATACTTTTAAAACCTGGGGAACACAGGGATGTACATAGCTCAGGAAGAGGACTAGGTGTCAGCAGAAGTTTCGTTGTACATGGGGAAGAATGAAGTTGAAAGCAAGTTTACACAAAGGTTTACTTACCCTTCTGCTGGGATTTGGAAGTAGTTCCATAAAAGCTTCTCCCTCTTCTGTCTGGCCCAGTGTGGGGCACAGCCTTATCCTCCTGCAGGCTCTGTGGCTTCTCCACATCCAACCTTGCTCATGGTGCCTCCTGCCTTGGATGGAATGATAAATGGAGTTGGAACTGTAGGTGCAATTGCTGTCAGGGGATGGGTTAAACTGGGAGTGAAGGCGGCTGCCTCCAGCAAGGACCTCATTCCATAGAGTGGGGAATGGGGTTTAGAGCAAACCTGGAATGACAGAATCATTTAGGATGGAAAAGCCCTCCAAGACCAGCAAGTCCAACCATCCCCAGCACCGCCCAGGCCACCACTGCCCCATGCCCAGGCCACCACTGCCCCATGCCCAGGCCACCACTTTCCCATGTCCCCAAGTGCCATCCACAGGGCTTTGAATCCCTCCAGGGATGGGGACTCCACCCCTGCCCTGGGCAGCTGTGTCAGGGTTGGACGGCCCTTTCCAGGAAGGAATTTCCCCAATTCCACCCTGAGCCTCCCCTGGCCCAGCCTGAGGCCGTTCCCTCTCCTCCTGTCCCTGTTCCCTGCGAGCAGAGCCCGACCCCCCCCGGCTGCCCCCTCCTGTCAGGGACTTGTGCAGAGCCACAAGGTCCCCCCTGAGCCTCCTTTTCTCCAGCCTCAGCCCCTTTCCCAGCCCCCTCAGGAATTCTCCAGCCCCTTTCCCAGCTCCCTCAGGAATTCTCCAGCCCCTTCCCAGCTCCCTCAGCCTCTCCTGGGGCTCCAGCCCCGTTCCCTAATTTCCTGATTTCCACTGGCAGTAGCTTGGGTACAACCCCTCGGTGCAGAGGAGTGGAAGAAGAGCTGAGCATGGGACCTTTGATTTCTGCTACTCCATTGCTCCTGAATCCATCTCAGTTGCCTACTGCGACAAATCGAACTTTAAAAGGGAAAATCCAGCACACTGTTTTTCAGTGAACATCTGTCCTTCATTCCCTGGTGGACATTTTCTGTTGAAATGCTTACAAATAAGGAAGTTTTCTTTATGGACTTAGAAAATACCCTTTTAAAAGTAAAGTAAGGTTTCAGTCTCTTCTGGCAGCAATTAAGAATACAGGGTATTGTGCCTTTGAAAATTGAGCCTGTTATTTAACTGTCTAAATAGAGATTTAATTTTCCTGCTTTTGGCACCTAAGCTTGAAAATTTTCTTCTTACAGATGAAAACAGAACATTATAGAAATTGAGTCTGTGGCATTTCTATTCTGCTTTGTGAGAGAAAAAAAAATGAGGAAGATAATTTATCAGTATTTGCACCTCTTATTCTAACCCCTTTGAACCAAAATCCCTCATAAATATCACCTCTGGATCACTCTGGATGTACCATAAAGGCTGTTTTTAGTGCAGACCCAGAGTCAGGAAGCCCGTGGAAGTGGGCAAGTGCTGCATGTGCTGCCTGAGCTGCTTCCCTCAGCTCCTGCTCCAGTGACTGCTCAGCAGAGGTGTGCACAGATTCGGGGCAATAAATAAGGAAATCCCTCTGAAGTCACCCAGTCCAACCATCCCCAGCACTGCCCAGGCCACCACTGACCCACGTCCCCAGCTGCCACATCCACAGGGCTTTGAAATCTCTCCAGTGATCTTAGAGGCCTTTTCCATCCTCACAGATTCTGTGAAGCCCTCCTCCCTCACCCCGCTGTGTTCCCGGCCCAGACCAGCAATCCTTTCCTTTGGAGCAGGCTCTAACTCTCTTCTCCAGCACGTGCCCAACAAGGTGTTGATCTCAGTGGGGGTCTTCAGACATCCCTAGAATTGTGTTAAAAAAGCAAGTGCAAAAAGGAATGTGGTGTGATCCACCTCTGCATCCCCTCAGCCCCTTGCCTGTCCTCCATCTCTTGGGCACCGCAGGGCACTTTTCTCATGTGAAAGGACATTTTTCGGTTCTGCTTCACATCACACAAGTCCAGGCTGGAGGGGCAGTGGCCCCTGAGGGGCTCCCACTGCAGCAGTGGCTCTAGGGTCTCCATGTGTGAGACCACTCTTCCAGCCGAGTGTTTGCTCGGGGCTGAGTGAAGCGGGGGGCGGTGTGGGATGGGAATGCACACAGGAATCGGGGGAGGATGTCTTCACCAGCTCCAGTGGCAATGGGGAAAACAGTGACTGGGGCTGCCTCTGGTGACTGCGTTCCCAAGCAGGGATGCATTGCCGTGTCTGTGTTGTGTTGGGTTTTATTCCCAAAGGCTGATTCAATGAAGAAAAATCCAGCATGGAAAAAGGAAATGCAGACCCAGAGGGAAATGCCTCTGGTGCTGGAGGGGCTGCAAGCACGGCAGGGAGGGAGGGTGAGGTGGTCCTCAGAAGTGTCTCAAAGTTCGGTCAATTGGACAGGTCGTGGAATGTGGGCTCGCCAAAATTATTGGAGGTCCCAGTGGCTGCTGCATCCTCCCAGCCACGATTTCCTGCCGTGAGGAACATCCTTCCCTGGAGCTGCGCTGCCCTGTGTGTGCTGCCTGACAAAATCCCTTTGTCCCCAGAGCCAAAGCTCCCACACCCAGTGAATCCCTGTAATTACCATAATCTGCTGTCGATTAGATCGGATAGCTCTGTTATCAGTGTTAATAACAACTAATTAGTGAGACTGTCACAGGGAGTGCTTGTGTAAGGGAAGGGTTTTGTCCTTAACTTCTCATAAAGGCTCTATTTTAAATCAGAGGGAGGCTCTGGCTTCAAGGGCACCGGTACTCAGTGACTTCGAGTTCCTTGCAGCTAAATGCTCCACAAATTTCTCCCCAAAACTGCCAGCAGGGTAGGAAAACAGGAGCTGGGATGGAAAATGTAGCAAGGTTCAGGAGAGATGCAGGGCAGGTGGAGGAGGATGGCATGAGAAGGTGGAATAAAAGGGCAAAGAATTATCTTTTCTTCACAAAGCTGGAACAGCTGGAGCTGTGTTAGGGAGGTTCAGGTTGGTCTCAGGGAAAGGTTCTTCCCCCAGAGGGTGCTGGGCACTGCCCAGGCTCCCCAGGGAATGGGCACGGCCCCGAGGCTGCCAGAGCTCCAGGAGCGTTTGGGCAGCGCTGCCAGGGATGCCCAGGGTGGGATTGTTGGGGGGTCTGGGCAGGGACAGGGACTGGGTGATTCCTGGGGGTCCCTTCCAGCTCAGGATATTCCCTGGCTCTGTGCTCAGTGCAAAGCTCCCTTCACATCTCAGAAGATTTGTTGGAAGATGACAAAGGTTGCCACCGAGGAGTGAAGGATGATTTCAGTTTTAATGATGAAACATGAACACGTTGCCCATAGTCATTTTAGGCATATTTTTTTCTGATGGAAATCTGCCCAATTAAAAGGAAAAAACCCCTCACATTTCTCTTTCCTAATTCTATGATTTCCTCCATGACTCAAAACCTCCATAAACCAGAGCCTACATAGCAGCTTTGTCAGGAGAGGAGAGCACTGGAAAGGAGCTGGTTGCTCATCCCATACCCTGTCATGGGTGACTTTGCAGTGGGAAAGCTCAAGAACTCCCCTGAGTTTTGGTTTGGAGATTCACACTCTCAGTAGTGCTGCAGCAGGGCAGGGATTGAGAAGATGGACATGCTCAGAGCAAAAAGGTAGCAAATAAATACACCCCTGATCCTCTTCTTTCATGTGAAAACACAATTAGGGTCTGTTTCATGTCACAGCTAGATGAGAAATGGGCTTCTCCTCTCACAAGCCATAATTGAACTAGAAGCAAGGCTACCAAAATAAAACTCCTTCCACGCTCTGATCCATGCAGAATCAGGCCCCTTTGCTCCTGAGAAGCAAAACCCCTCCATGATCCATCATCGGAGCTCATGGGCTGAAACTCGTCCTTATGAATTGCAGGGAAGACCTCAGTCACTGTGGCAGTGAGTGCCTTTGCTTTCCGGTATTTGATAAAAAATCCAGATCTTCATGGTCTCACTTTTAATTAGAGCAGCAGCAATTTCGTGAGGTGATGGATGGTCCCGCGATGACTTAGCTGAGGAGGCCTCACGCTGCTGTCAGGTTCAGGAGGTGAATCTGTGCTTAGTTTGTGCTACGGCTGCGGCCACTCCTGGGGCTTTGGCATCTGGTTTCATTTGTAAGACAAAAGAAGGGCTGGTCCTAAAAGCTTCCTTAATGGACGTTTGGTACTTTGCAAAGGGAAACGGTCGTGTTAAAGACCCCACAGGGGATGAGCTTTTGGGTCTGTCCTTTAATCTTCCTTCTTTTCCCTTTCCCTTGAATCTGCTGCCGGCTGTCACCTGCAGGCGATATTCTGCCTCCCAGGCTGCAGAGGGAGCGGTGCCACATCCAGGAAGGAACATTTTCTAATGCTCAAGGCACCGGCCTAGCCTTCACCCCCTTGCTTTGGCCTGCAGGCATCAACCTCCTTGGAACCGTCACTGCTGCTCCCACAGCCTGCCTCAGTTTCCCCAGCTGTAAAAAACGAGGTCTTAGGAGAGGTGCCAGGGACCTGGGAATTGAGGGTAAGAAACCACTCCATGGAACGTGCTTTTGCAGGAACACAAATGCGTATTCTGTGCAACTGTGCTCTTGTTTTCAAACCCTTTTGCTTCCCAGGGTTCATCGTGCGTGCTCCCGTCACTGCTGGCAGCACACACAGATGTTTGTGGAAGAGGCAGATGTTGGCAGTCTGTGCATGTTGAGTGAACTGGCAGCAAAGAGCCCCACTGCCAGGACTGTTCCCTCCTCACATAGCTCAGTCTTGCCCTGTCCTGTCTCTGGGGTGTGCCTGGGGATGTGTCTTCCCTGGTAAACGTGGAACACAAGGCTGGAACTCGAAATATGTGGCAGGCTGATTGCTGGGGGCAGTCACTGAGATTTCCCTCGGAGTCAGAGGGGAGGAACAGGGGGTTCAGGGTTCAACTCCTCTTGTCCCAAGTTATGTCAACATCTGCTCACATGAACCGTGTCTTCTCAGCTCCACTGGCTCCGAAGAGCAGCAGCTGTGAACAGGAACCTGCGCTGGAAACATCCGAAGGTTGATCATCTGGGACCTCCTCTGGCTCTGCAATGGCAGCTGATCTCTGTATCAAACTAATGCCCCATAACAAGTCAGCAGCAGCAGAGTTTGATGTCCAGGGCTGTTCGTCCCTCTCCTGCCTGGCAAATCCCTCTGAAAAAGTTGTTTCTGGGGTGTTTCACTGGTTCTGGTCTCAGCCTCAAAACACCAGCTCCCTGCAAAAATGAACAAGGCTGTTGTGTGACCTGCCCACACAGGACTAGGAAAAAATAGTGGCTTCAACAGGAGTGGAGATTTCACAGAATCACAGAACAGTTTGGGTTGGGAGGGACCTTAAAAACCATCTCGTTCCACCCCCTGCCATGGGCAGGGAACCTTCCACGAGAAAACACAAGGCCCCGGCTCCATGGGAGCTGATTTCCAGCACGTATCTACACATTTACAGACGCCCCTTCCAAAGCAGCCCAGACTGCTGTCTCTGCTGCTACAGCATGAATCACGATGGGCTGGATGGTGACGGAGCTTCTGCCCCGAGCAGACGGGCAGATGTTCCACCTGCAGAGTCAGCAGCAGCAGCCAAAGCTGTTCCCTGTGTGGCAGCGAGGGAGGAGAGGTTTCCTGGGGTAAAGTGCTCCTCCATCCTCGCTTTCAATCGCAGACTACAAAGAGAGTGATTTTAGGTGCTGGGATTTGATACCATAATGTGCCCTATTTTCCATCTCTCGGGCATGAACAGCTCAGTGTTGTGTCTGTGGATGCACCAGGCTTTAGGGATGCTGCCAAAGGACCCGCGCATCTCCAGAGCTCCCCGTGGCTGCTTCCTCTCACCTAATCCCAGGGCCAGGCATTTGCTAGAACTGCACTCACGGCCAGGGAAGAGCTGGACTCACTGCTGGAGCTGGGCATGGAGCAAGGGCTCGGGGATGGAGTCTCCAGCTTCACCCACAGCAATCCCGTGGGACCAGAGCTGGGCTCACATCGTGCACAATCTCTGCGTGAGAGGGGTCTCAAACTATCAGAGGAGGGGTAGATGGGATGTTAGGATAAGTTCTTCCCTGTGAGGGTGGGGAGGCCCTGGCACAGGGTGCCCAGAGCAGCTGTGGCTGCCCCTGGATCCCTGGCAGTGTCCAAGGCCAGGACAGTGGAAGGTGTCCCTGCCATGGGATAGTGGAAGGTGTCCCTGCCCATGGCAGGGGTGGAACAAGAGGATCTTTAAAATCTCGTCCAACTCAAACTGTTCTATGATTCTGTGATCCCCAGAGGCCTGGAAGACGCTCAGGTGGGTCCTTTGTGGGGGACAGCTGGGACCTGTGAGGTCTGGAGGCCGTGCTGACGTGTGAGGGTGCCTCCAGCAGCAGGGTGAGGAGCACTGCGAGCCCAGCTCAGCTCTGTGCTGGGAAGAGATTCATTTACTTTGGATGTGGTTGAAGGTTGGTCTGGATGATCTTGGAGGTCCTTTCCAACCTTAGGGATTCTGTGGGATGGTACAAACCAGCAGGGAAATAAGTTCCATTCTCATTTGGGTTTGGGGGGGATCATCTCTTGCACCTGAGGTCTTGCTAGGACCGGGTCCCTGCCTGGCCCCCAGCCAACCCAGCCTGACTCTCCTGTGGTGTGGCAGGGAGACGCTGGAGCAAACAGACAAAACCATCCCAGAGCAGATAACCTTCCTGTGCGTGTTCCTCCTGTCACACATTTGTCCCCCCTTTTGCTAACCAGCAGTGAAAAACCAAATTTAAAAAAAGAAATTCACTGCGCCGGTTAGATTTGTCCTGACGGAATGTTCTGGTGCCTTTGATGCTCTTTGAAGCATCATTGCAGGACAGGAGGGAGGTGTTTCCAGCAGAATTCAGATCCAAGCTTTGAATCAAGTTACATTTCAAAGTGCTCAGATCTTGTCTTGGATTAGGAGGAATTTGGATCTGCCCTTGGCAGCTGTCTCAACAATTTGGAGAATTCAGAGCCAGAAATTGGCATGGATTTCAAAGGGTTTTTTTCACAACTCTCCAGGGCCTTGATGTTGGTGTCATCCATTGGTTCATTATCTCAGAGGGTATAAGAAAAGCCCAGAGGAAGGTTTGAACTGAAACTTTTGAGACCACCTCCAAGTTTTCTAAGATATTCTAAGACTTTGACCTTACCAGCCTTTAAGGTGGATATGGTTAGCAAATGTTTTGTTCTTTCCTGAAAACAGAGATAAAATCAAAACAGAAGAGCTTCTGTTCTTTCAAGGATAAAAAAATCAACCTTTCGCTGAACTCAGTGTTTTGTGAGGTTTTGGCAAAAAAAGCTTCCCCAGGTTCAGTCTTCGATGAGCAATGTGAGTATTTTCAAAGGAAGCAGACACTTTACACACACACACACAAGAAAAAAAAAGAAAAAAGAAAAAAGAAAAAAGAAAAAAGAAAAAAGAAAAAAGAAAAAAGAAAAAAGAAAAAAGAAAAAAGAAAAAAGAAAAAAGAAAAAAGAAAAAAGAAAAAAGAAAAAAGAAAAAAGAAAAAAGAAAAAAGAAAAAAGAAAAAAGAAAAAAGAAAAAAGAAAAAAGAAAAAAGAAAAAAGAAAAAAGAAAAAAGAAAAAAGAAAAAAAGAAGAAAAAGAAAAAAAAGAAAAAAGTTTCATTTCCCTCAAATCACTCTTACAAATGATGTAAATGTAAATATTTTAGCAGCTCCCCATGGATGCACTGTCAATTCTTACTAAATCACTTTCTAGGAGAAATACTGCCAAACTCTGCTTTTCTTAAATCCTCACTGTCCAGGCTTCTTCATCCTGAATCAAGTGATTGATGGATGTCACAGCCACTTCCATTCACACTTAGGTAGCCCAGGGCATCGCACTCTGAGACCCTTCCCTTTGGCACTTCACACTTCCTGCCAAGCCAATGCACAGATGATTGTTCCTTTGCTGACTTTCAAGCCTTAAGCTGAAGGAGCTCAGGGTTAGGTGGGATATTGGGAAAGAATTCCTCCTTGTGAGGGTGTAAGGCCCTGGCACAGGGTGCCCAGAGCAGCTGTGGCTGTCCCTGGATCCCTGGCAGTGCCCAAGGCCAGGCTGGACACTGGGGCTTGGAGCAGCCTGGGACAGTGGGAGGTGTCCCTGCCATGGCAGGGGTGGCACTGGGTGGGCTGTGAGGCCCCTTCCAACCCAAACCATTGTGTGATTCCATGGTTCTGTGATCCCTCTGACTGCTGGAACACACATCTGTGCCGTGTGTCCTCTCCCGGAGCATGACTCACTGTGTGACTCCTGCATGGAGCACTTTCCAGTTTATTAGAAGAGATTCTTCCACTTCATTGACCAGGACATTTTCTGAGTTTATTTTAAAACACCACAGCATGCTAGATCTTACTCTGTGCTCTCCAGTTGGTGTTTCCAATAACCACTCCAAAAGTGAGGGAGAGCATTATTTTCCAGGCCTTTATTCTCTCACAGCTTTTAAAATTACACGTTGTTATGGCTTTCCTCCAGGGAAGCACTGGAGGATATTCTTTGCTTCCAGTGACAATTATAACATATCCTCTTGTAGTTCATCTCCTCCTGGGCTGGGCAATAGGCACAGCTTCCTACCCCAGGATTCCATCAGATGGGATGATTTTCTGCCTGCTCCAGGAGGCCAAACAGAGTCAGGGATGGACATCCACAGAAGAGCTGCACAGACATTTTCCCTGCCTTGCACTCCTAAAGATCCTCCTGTGGTTCAAAGGGAAGGGGCTCTGTTCTCCCTCTGGTCCTCCTGTGGTGCCACTTATCAGAGTCTGACAGGACAAGGGAAATGGCCTCAAGCTGGAGGAGGGGAGATTTAGATTGGATATTAGGGAGAAATATCTCCCTGTGTGGGGAAGAACCCTGGCACAGGGTGCCCAGGGAAGCTGTGGCTGCCCCTGGATCCCTGGCAGTGCCCAAGGCCAGGTTGGAGGGGGTTTGGAGCACCCTGGGACAGTGGGAGGTGTCCCTGCCCATGGCAGGGGTGGAATGGGATGATTTTTCAGGTCCCTCCCAACCCAAACCATCCCATAATTCTGTGACTCTCCACTACTGTGCTCTGGACTAATTGTGGTTTTCATCAGAAACTCTGCTTCCTCTGAGAAGGATCTTCCTTCTGCTGAATCCTGCCGCTGTTTTCCCGGCCTTGTCGAGCTGCCTGCTCCGATGGGCAGCCAGGAGATGCCTCCACGTGCAGCAGGGCTCCGTGGCCCTGACGTGGGAGGGCCCCTTTGCTCTGGGCTGGTGCTGAAGGAAGATTTCCTACAGCAAACAAGTTGCTTGTCCTGAGTCTCTAGCAGTGCCAGCTGACCCCAGATGACTCATGTCTCCTATTTATCTGGATTTTATGCTGTCTGACCTCCATCTCCCTGCCTTCATTCCTGGGGAACAATAAATCAGTGTTGCCTGTATAATGAGAACCCCGGGCCTGATTTCTCAGCTGGTGTCAGTGACTGTACATCCAGCAGCTCTCCTGGAGCCCGTGTTCACCGAGGGTGAGCACCAACCCCTTCCCCCCCAGGCCTTTCTGGTCCTCTCTGTGAGGCTGTAAAATAAAATGTTTGTGGAAGAAGACGTCTCTCTTTTCCTCTTTTTCCGTGACAGACAACACAGAGGAGCAATTTCCCCAAAGTGTTCTCTAGAACAGCACAGAGTATGGATTGATTAATCTGCAAGTTTTTTTGTGGTGCAGCTGCCCGGAAATCAGGCTGAGAGCACGGGTGGGACACTGCAGCTCACGGCCTCAGTGCAGAGAATCTCTGCCTGTTGAGCTGCTCTTTTCCTCCACAGATCTTCTTTTGCTGTGCTGTCCCTCTGCTCCTGCAGAAGAAACTGTTTTCTTAGTGGTATTTCTTAGGTTGTTGTTTTGGTTGATTTTTATTCCTTTTTTCCTCTTTTGCACCTATGAAGTTCCTGTACGTGATGAGGGCGAGGTATTGAGTGTAGATTCGATGCCAAGGTGACAGGACACAGAACACAGGACTCTCAGGAGAACCCAAACGTGTGAGGAAAGGAAATCCCAGACTGTTTGAATTTCAGTGCTAACAGCCCCAACACGTGTCAGAGGCTACAAGGGAGGCTGACTGAGGAGTTTTGCATTGGGGTGTCTGGAAATGTTCTCTTTCCACCTTTCCCCTCCCACTGCAGGGAGCCAGCAGCTCCCTGTGGGTGTGGTGGGGATGTGTTTGTACCTTCACCTCTCAATGGCAACGTGACAGACGCAGCCTTGGGCCTGCCCCACCTCTAGAAAACTGTCAGAGAATCCCAGGATGGTTTCAGTGGGAAAGACCTTAAAGTTCATCCATTCCCACCCCTGCCATGGCAGGGACACCTCCCACTGTCCCAGGGTGCTCCGAGCCCCAGTGTCCAGCCTGGCCTTGGACACTGCCAGGGATCCAGGGGCAGCCACAGCTGCTCTGGGCACCCTGGGCCAGGGCCCCCCACCCTTCCAGGGAACAATTCCCAATACCCCATCCATCCCTGCCCTCTGGCAGTGGGAAGCCATTCCTTCTTGTCCTGGCACTCCAGACCCTTGTAGAAAAATCTCTCTGCTTAGAAAGGTGGGTGAAAGTAAATGGATTCAGGAGTTGCTGGGAGGAGGAGGATTGGGAAGACCAGAAAGAGGCAGAAATAACCTCAATTCTTTAGGAAACAGGCAGTGGGGGATGTCTGTCTGTGGCAGCCTGGAGTGGACAACACGGAGACTCTGCAAATCACAGGAAATCTGCAAGGAAGGGGCTCCACATCCACAACTGACGTGGGATCAGAATTCAATATTTCGGCCTTTTTTTGGTAGCAATTTCTGGATGTGGCTGCCCAGCAGATTCTAGACCAGCCCCTGCAGGACAAGTTGCAGATCTCAGCAGGAAGCAGAGACAAATCAACAGCTCCCGTGGGAAGATTCACATGGAGCCTGCAGGTCCTGGAAGGCTCTGGGCACTGTGGGAGCCGAGACACCCTGAGAGAGCAAATTCTGCCCCTTTTCTGTGCTCACTGTCCCCTTCCAGGAGAGAAAAAGAGGATGGGATGGGATGGGATGGGATGGGATGGGATGGGATGGGATGGGATGGGATGGTGCTCGGGGATGATCCTCAGGGAGCTGATGTGAGCTGAGATTTTCCTCCCTGGTGCTTCTCCTGCTCTGGGAAGGGAGCAGAATGGCCATCTCTGGAGCCCCCCTCGTTACAGCGACCCCAGGGCCCCTGCTCATCCCTTACCCTTCCCACACCCCATCCCTTGTCCCAGGGCTCTCTCCAGCCCTGTCCATCTCCCAAGCACGGATGTGCTTCCAGCTAAATCCCCAGTGGAGCTGAGACCTGCCAGCATGCAGGAAACTGCTCAGAAGTTCTGAAGGATTTTTTTTTTCTGTCTGTTTTTTTTTTCTTCTCACATCTTCATATTTTCAATTACTGTCTGTGAGCACAGACTATTTATAATCAGGAGAAGGTACTCAACCCACGCCCCAGGAGATGCAGCCTGGTTCAGAGCAAGGTTCAGAGCTTGTGAATAATTTTTTTCCAGACCCCTGATTTTACTGGAATCAATGAAAAACAATAAGTCAAGCCCAACTATTTCCCCTCTTATTTTCAGAGAAATGAAAAAAAGCTGGAAAAATGATCATTTAGGGTCAACCCAAAATATTTCCCTTTTCCTCCTAATTAAATTTTTTGCTTAATTTTGAAGTTTTTAAAAATAACCAGGTCCCCTATGAAAGAAATTCCACTTTCAAATGACAAATGGAAGCCGAAAGGTTTTGCTTTGAAAGTGCTTTGGTGTTTCTGATGTGAAACCTAAGACAGGTAGAAAAGAAATATTTTGACATTTCACTTCCATCATCCCCTTACTTTTATATCAGTTCAAACCATCAGCTACACTCAGCCCATATTCTGCAATAACCCACAGCCCCCATCCCTCCACTTTTAATTGAGTTCACTCCATGTTAGAAATGACCCACAGGTCTCTACACAACATTTGGTCCAGGCTGGTCAGCGACTACTTTTAATTTCTGCTTTCTTCCACTGGAGTTTGCTGGTCACCAGCAATGGCAAGGACAGCCATAATTTGGGGATTACAGCCCAAAAGGGGAGGGAGAAGAGAAGAAACACTTCCTTTCTCTTTGGGGAAGAGGGGAAAAGAGAGGAGAAATGGCATAAAAATATTCTGCTGAGCAAAAGCGATCCCAGAAGGACTCAACCCTTCTGAGAGCCATTATTTTGTGGCTCTTGGTGTCTGCACACGAGCACATGGGTGTGCCATGCCCAGCACAGTCATTCCAAGGGATCTGAAGTCAAAGGATACTGCTAGGAGTAAGAATTTTCTGACAGCAGAGGATCTTACCAACAGCACTGGGATTTCCCAGGGCATGTGGAGGTGTATCTCTGTTAGTCCTGGCCTTGCAACAGCCCCAGCTTTGCTCAGCTCCCACTTTAAATGAACTGCGATCGACTAAAACCTCTGCTCACTGCTTATTCAAAGAGCATATAAATCTTCAGAGTCTGCTTTTCCCTTCTGGACTGCCTTTGGAAGATTGAAAATAAAGCCAGTGCCAATTCTAAATATTTTCTGTCTCCATGTTCCCAAGCTCAAATGATTCTGACGGCTCTGAAAGCTGTAAGGAAACAACCAGAGCAGACCAGAAATCGTGGGGGTGAAATTTCACCTCTTATCACCTTTGAAGGGAAAATATTCCTTCTGGTTTTCTTCTGATTTTAGACAAATGTGGGCTTTTGGGGGGACAAACTGGAGGGTTCCAGCAATGCTGAAATCTGGCTGTGAAGACACAAAGAAACTTCTCATTCACCTGAGAGGTTTTGAACTCTGTAGAGGAGGAATCCCAAAAACTTCATGAAGCAGGTTCAAATTCACTTTAAGGGGTGGGGGATAATATTCTCGTACCTGGAAGTGCATCTGCCTAATGGGAAGCTCCTAATTAAAGATGTTGGGCAGACAAGAAGGAGCTTGAGCAGCAGTTTTCTTTCCATGGCACATTCAGGACCACGCTCTCCCAGCTTTCCCAGGCTGTCAAGGAGGCACTTTGGAACGTGTCCCACATGCACTTAACCCAAATCAATCTGTGCTGGACTGACTTTCTCATGTTAATCAGGTCACTGGAGACGGTGAAGACAAATGTGGGACACTGCCTGTGCTTGCCAGGGAGGGAAGGACATTCCTGCCCCTTGCCAAGACCAGGAGCGTGCCCGGAGCCTTCCCTGAGTTAGCACTGCTGGTGCTCCAGGGCTGCAGACAGCTGGAGCTGATGATCCCAGAGGTCCTTTCCAGCGTGAATGGTTCCATGATCCCATGGTTTAACAGCGATCCTGTCCGGATCATGGAACCAGGACAATCCTGTCCTCACACGAGAAGCTGTGCTGGCTGTGCACTGAAACTTGGCCTCACCACTGGGAGGAAACGCACCCATGAATTCCTTCCCTCTGCCCTCCTCGGATCCGTGGGTTCAGAGGCACTGATGGCCCCAAGGGCTGCTTCTCAGGCAGAGGGTGAATCCCTTCCCTCTGCAGACAAGGTTTGTCTCCTGTGGCTCAGAACAAATTGTTGCTTCTCCTCTTAGACCCTCATCTCGTTGGTGCCCCTATTTTTGAAAGCTGCTGGACTCCCAAAATTACAGAAGTATGGGATGGTTTGTGTTGGAAGGGACCTTAAAGATCATCTACTTCCAACCCCTTCCACTACCCCAGGTAACTCCAAGCCCTGTCCACTCTGGCCTTGGACACTGCCAGGGATCCAAGGGCAGCCACAGCTGCTCTGGGCACCTTGTGCCAGGGCCTCCCCACCCTCACAGCCAGGAATTTATTCCTAATGTCCAGTCTAAATCTACCCTCCCTAAGTTTAAAGCCATTCCCTGTGTCCTGTCCCTCCATGCCTTGGCCCCAGTCCCTCTCCAGCTCTCCTGGAGCCCCTTGAGGCCCTGCAAGGGGCTCGGAGCTCTCCCTGGAGCCTTCCCTTCTCCAGGGGAACATTCCCAGTTCTCCCAGCCTGGCTCCAGAGCAGAGGGGCTCCAGCCCCAAATCCCAGGCTATAATGAGAAGAGCAGTGTCCTGTTTTTGGGGTAACTCTGCTGTTCAGGATCCTACCCCAGACCCCACCCAAGCCAGGCAAGGAGAATTGTTTGATTTACATCAGTTGATAATCCCAACTGTTATCTAAAAGCAGAGGAAAGAGGCAAAGTTCCGTAAAACCAGAGCTGGATGCCTGGAAAACCCATTAAAAGCCCTCAAAATACAATGGATAATGAATCCTTGGTTGGCCATAATGTCTGTGTAAACCAGTGGGCAGCTGACATCACATTTATCTTCCAAATGTTACCTCTGGTCCCTTAAAACACATTATCAGCACAGATTTGTGTTGCTGGAGAACTGGAAACATAAACACTCCAATTAAAATCTTTATCAGTCAGACAATGCCTGAGAATTGAAGTCCTGTGCTGAGCCTGTCCATCTCCCACCGATGGCCCCGAAGATACCCTGCTGGAAGAGCTCTGCAGAGCAGACTGGGAAAACCACGCTCCTTGTGCTGCTGGCCAGTTAATTGTGGGTTACAGCGGCTTTTTGTCGTTGCTGTGGTGGTGGTTTGGGTTTTTTCTCTTTCCCTCAGCACTGGAAATTCATTAGTCACAGGGCTGGGAGGTTAAACGGCACTGCGTGCAGAGCGTGGTTTATTTTAGGTTGCACAGGCTTCACAGAATTTCTGCCTAATGCTTTTGCATTCTTTCCTGCCCTCTCCTCCTCCTTTCCATTATTCTTGTCAGTCTAACAACTAACAAGACTGATCTCACTGCTTCCTGAGCCCTGCTCCCCCTCCCAGCTCTGCCTTTACAGCACTGTTCATTGTCATACAGCTGAATAGAAAAGATTCAAAGGCACAGAGGGCTCCGAGGGATTTGCTTGCAGTCAGTGTCCCCTGAGGCACAGGTGTCTTTGCGTCCTTGAAACCTCACCAAACCTGAGGAAATGTGGGATCTTAAACCGGTCTTCAAACTAATGCACACATTGCTCGTGCTCTGCCTCCTCCCACCTCTGCCTGCTACTCAGGTTCATCGGTCCAGGAGCACAGAAGTTAAAGGAGGCAGCAGGTCCCAGCTGGAATCTGATCTGTGATGCCTCTTTAATACAGAACTTGTGGTCTTGGCTCTGAATTTTATTCTTGTTCCTTTTTTCATGACCCTCATGGTGATGCTGGTGTGTCTTTCCTTCCTATTTACCCCGTAATTCTATTCACTTGGATTCACATCGTTTCAAGTCTTCAAAACTTCAAATCTCTGTGACTTTAAATGGGTGTTGACATCTCCATCCAAATTAGCTGCCCACCCTCATTCCTAATCAAGGGAGAAACATGGGTATTCCAGGAATAACTTTTCCCATCCTAAGTAAATTTCTAGAATTAACTGGGTGCCTCATACTCTGACTCCATGGGCTGCCAAAGGAGCCCAGGGCACAGCCTCTGGGGCAGACTGCCACCCTGCAGTCCTGTTTGAATCATAGAATCATGGAATGGTTTGGGTGGGAAGGGACCTCACAGCCCACCCAGTGCCAGCCCTGCCATGGCAGGGACACCCCCCACTGTCCCAGGCTGCTCCAAGCCCCTGTGTCCAACCTGGCCTGGAATTCCAGGGATGGAGCATCAACAAATCCGTGCTGTTGTCTCCTTTCTATGGTGATTGACACCAACCAACATCCTCACCTCAGGGCATAGAAAGGACTCAGAGAAATTTGAGGTTTTGTTTTACATCAGGAATAACTGTTTGGCATAAATTAACCTGGGTGTCCACAAGCCATGGAAATACCCCTTTGGAAAATGTTCTTGAGGAAGCAAACTGGGGAGGGAGATGGATGTGAGAACAGTTAGAGGCCAGCCATGCACTCCATCAAGCCTAAAGGAATGAGCTGTCACAGGGATATATAGGGAGAGGGACACTGCTTAGTAAATTAAAGCCCTGACAGCCCTTGACTCCACTCCAAAGTGCTAATTGGAAAGACTTCAGCTGCTGCTGTCCCCAGAGAGCGATATCTCAATCACGGCCTGCCCTCCCCAGGTCAGCTCAGAGATGTTATCGTCTGCTTCTTGGGCTTTTCCTGGAAGAGGCTCAGGAGTATGAGGACAGGAGGAAATGTGTTTTCTTTGCATCTCCATGGCTTTTCTGAGCTCTGCTGTGCCTCGGTTGGAGCACCCAGAGGAAAGGCTGGTCCTTGGTGGAGGCAGGTCTGTGTCTCACCACAGAGCTGCTGTCACCACCCGAGAAGTTGTGCCACTTGGTCAGACTGGAGACCTTCTGCTGGTGGCTGGTGGCAGAGTTACCCCACTCGGAGAGAGATCTCATTACACCTATGGCATAAACACTGAAATTTCACACTCTTAATTACAGCTGTAACTGATTCCGCTGTTGCTGATTAAGTACCAATTATGCAGATTTACTATAGCCTGTGGCATTGTCTATACCCAGCATCTGACGACCCAAAATCACTCGTATTAACCATTAAGGTGATATCTGAGACACTGCTCCTTCTTGATTAACTGGCAGGAAAAATCTTGGCAGGGAAAGCCTGACTTCCTAACAGTGGCTACTTTGACTTTGATAGCTGGATCCATCTCATCTTGGTTCATGAAATCTTGTTTCCTCTAGAGGATAGTGAAATCTTTGACACACAGTGGGTGCATTTCCCAGCCTGTTTGAGTGTAGCTAATCCACCAGAGCTGGGCCTGGAGAGGTCATTACTGCACCTCTTACTCTGCACTCTCTCTAAGAGAGAGAAACGACTTGCACTCTCTTCTGTGGGAGACACGGAAACTTGGCAATGTACATTTTTATATCATTTCATACTGGAAATGCACAGGTGCTCTGGAGTTATTGGAAAGGTTCTCCCTCCCAGGAGGTAAAATGTGATCACCTTGTTCAAACCTGGCCAAGAAATGCGGACAAATCCTCTGCCTCTTCCAAGAGAGCCCCAAGAGCTACAATTGCCTGAAGAAATTAGGACTACAGCTCTTCTCCATGACCCAGTAGTAACAATTGAAGAAAATACTCCTCTCAGCTCAGACCAATCTCATCTGTAGCTCTAAGCAATGTAAAGTTTTCTTACAAAGTTATTGTAATTCCATCATTTTGAAACACTTTCCCTGTGGCCTCTTAGAAAACGAGCATTTTTGGTAACTCAGCGTTCATCTAAATAAGAGAGAGAGAGAGACATTTTCGTTGCTGTACAATGGGCTGGAGAGGCACATGGACAATGCCACCACAGTGGGGTGGAGGACAGAAAGGTTTCCTGCAGGTTTTCAAAACATCCATTCAAATGTGAGGATGTGCCAAACTCGAGCTACTCAAAGGGACATTTGATGATCTGGGACTGGAGAGCTTGGCTCTGCCATGGAGGAGAGGAGAAAACACTGCTCCAGGGAAAGTCAGCGGGGGATCATCTCTGGGAGGGCTCGGAAAGGGTGCTCCTGGTGTGTAACAGGAGGGAGGGTGTGGAATGGGCAGGTAAATTCCACTGCAGCCTGTTCTGATCCCACAGCAGCATCACATGGATGGATTCAGTCATTTTGCAAAGGTCTGGTAGTGAAGTGAAGGGAGCTGAAGGAAGGGAAGGGTGAGCTGAGCCCGTCTGGATGTCTCAAGCACCAAACTCCAGAATTGCTGGGACCCTGGAAATGAGCTCCAGGTGACAACCACCATAAAATATATACTAATCAGACTGGAGATAATGTATAGAGATAATATACTAATCAGATTAGAGATAATCAAGGAAGCCTCACCTCTTGGGAGCATCAAAAAAACTTCCATGACATCTGTGAAGCTACTCCTGGTTTGCACCCTGGAGTAGAAGGATCAGACCCACATTCTCCAAAGCTGTGCTGTGGCTGTGCCCATCACACACGTCCCAACAGAAGGAAGGTACATCCTCTGACCAGGGACAGGACCAGGGAATGGCTGGAGCTGGGCCAGGGCAGGCTCAGGATGGAGAGCAGGGAAAGGTTCTTCCCCCAGAGGGTGCTGGGCACTGCCCAGGAGCTGGGCTGGATGATCCCTGTGGGTCCCTTCCAGCTCAGAATATTCTGTGATTCTCTGCAGACCAGCCTCATCCCGGACCATCTGTGTCTTGTCACAGCTCTCAACACAGCTTCCCAAGGACGGAAACATCTCAGAACAACATCTTTGGCTGCCTCTTGGTCCCTGAGCTCCTGCCATCCCAGCCACGCAGCCCCTGGGGTCAGGATGCTGACAAGCTGCTGTTGCCACTTGGCTCCAGAGGAAGAGCCTGGCTCAGGCCTGGCAGCTGGGCAGCTGTCCCTGCTCAGCGCTGCTCCAGAGGCTCTGCAGGGCCGAGAGCTCAGGCGTGAGGCACGTTCCCCTCCTGGAACAGCCACGCTGCTGCTGTGCCTGGGATATCGCCCAGCTGACCCCTGACTGAGAACTCACACTTGGCTTTTAATTACTGCTACAATTAGCATTGGTTTCTTGGCTTCCTTTTCACGCAGCTTTGCAGGGAGCAGCAGCTCTGAAGCCGCTGCTGTGGGCTCACTGTGCAGGAAGGGATGTGCCCTGGACTCCCAAAATGGTGGAAAGACAAGGAGAAGAAATGAGCTGGGATGAGAACCAACGGAAGTGACAGAAGTGCCAAGGATCCTGTTCAGGGGAATGAAAAGTGACTTGAAAGAGCTGTGCAGCCTTTGAGTGCAGCTGCTCACATTTCATCTGAACACGGGGATGGGGATAAAATCAGAGAATCGTAGAACAGTTTGGGTTGGAAAGGACTTTTAAAGGTCACCTAATCCAATCTCCCTTCCATGCACGGGGACATCTTCAACTAAACCAGTAAAAACTTCTAAATATCGAATCTAAACTGACGTCTTTTAGTGTAAAACCATCCCCCCTGTCCCATCAATGTGTGGTGGGCAGCACTGTCCATTGCTCTCACTATCAGCTCTGTGACGACGCAGTCTCAGGATCTGTTCCCTCCCCCGGGAAGAGGAGCTCAAACCTCCCCATTTGAGAAGGTCTGATGTCCATGGAGGTCTCAGATGAGTAATGCTGCTGCTGCTGCCACGCCCTGTGACCATAAATAATGCATACAAGGAACACCAGCAGCTGAACCAAGCCTCTTTTCCAGCACCTCTGCTCCAGTGGCACCAGCTCCAGTCGTGTCACCGAGCGAAGTAAAACATGGAATAACCCTCTCCACCCTGACCTTGACTGGAAGTTCACTGCTTTTGTTCCAGACCTACAAAAGTCCTCGGGACCCCAGTGCCTGCCCCATTCCTCCCACACCCTTCTGTCAGGCATGAACAGGAGCTGCAGCCCTTCTCATCCCATCCTACCCCTGACTCAGCTTTGGAACCCAACCCCAGCTTGCCCTGGGCAGTCAGGCGGTGCCAAAGTGCCGTGTGCTCTTCCCAAGGCTTCCGAGGGGACCTGGACTCAGAACCCCCAAACCACGACCCCAGACCTCAGCAGGCTGTAGAGGAGGATGATCCTTGGCTCTCTTCCTCTGTTTTCATGCTGAAGATCTTCCCAGGACTTCCAGGCTCTGTCCAGCTCTTCTCTGCCATTGCCTAGGGCTGCTCCTGGGTGGTCCTTGCCCAAAACCAGTCCCAAAACTGGGGCTACAGAGGCTCCTGCAGGAAAACACTGCCTTGTGCAAGGGCTGTCTCCAAACACAGCCCTGCAGAAGCTTTGCCCTCAGCCCCAAGAAGGTCCAAAGCTGAGATCCGAGTCATTGTCACCAGATCAGCTGTGCCAAAAATGTGATTTACACCATGGAACACCTGCCGAGAGCCTTACAGTGGGCAGTGCTGTAGGTGGGACATCTTTCCACTGACAGTGATTTATCAGATCCCACCTGCACCTTGTTTGTTAGGGCTGAAGAACTGCTGCTTCACTTGACACTGACCACAGCCTTGGTCATGGGATCCCAGGCTGTCCCTCAGGTCCTTGTAGTGCAGATCTAACTCTGAGGCCTTATTGCCATTTTCTGGATGTGTCCTGCAGCACAGAAAGGGTTACTGAGAAGCCAAGGAGCTCGTGGAGTGGCAAGGGCATACAAGGAAAGCATTAATCACAGGGAAAAATGTGAGGAATGTCACCCTCTGCAAAATCAAGCCCTTGTTGTCAGTTTGGAAGACAACCACTCTGGAGAGGCCTGGGGTTTGCTTCCTTCCCAACACCAGCGGCATGGGGCAAATTCACCTCTGTGTCTGCAGCCTGGGGACTTACACGGTCACTGGTCACCCTCCAGGTACAGGGTCAGAGACCTCCCTGCCTGGTCAGGTGTCCTGGGACCCTGAAGGGCTGCAGGAATGTGGAGCCTCAAAAATCAGGGTCACAGCACTCCAGGGAAAGCACCACCATGGTGGGAAGAGTGGCTTCTGCAGGGACTGGAGACACCGGGCACAGGGAGGGAGTCTGCAGGATTGAGGAGGGAGCACTGGTTCCATGCCTGGGACAGGTGGAAGAGCAGTAGGGGCAGAGCAATAGTGAGGAGTGGTGGGGTTGTGGGGCAGCTCTTGTGGGAAGGAACAGAGTTCCCAAGGGCCAGAAGGAAGGGTGCACCGGTAATGCTGTTCTGAGTTAGTTCCAAAGCCTTCCTTTCCCTGAAATCCAATTGGTTCTCCCTTATTTTGAATTAGTTTATGGTTGGATGGGAGCATCCCTGCAGTACGAACAGCTACAACAACAAGGACAGTACAAGGGTCCCCTAGGTGAAAGAAGAATAACCCTGAAAAACTTCCAGGCATGTAGAGGACCTTCAAAGGGTCACAGAATCACAGAATTGTTTGGGTTGGGAGGGGCTTTTAAGGACCCTGTCATGGGCAGGGACAACTTCCACGGAACCAACCTGGCCTTGGACACTTCCAGGGACGGGGCAGCCACTTGTTGTCAGAAGGAGTAGAAACCACACAGTTTCCAGTACGTTCCACAATCCACCTCTAATTCCAGTCAGTTCTACACCACTGTCCCACATGTCCAAACACAATCTCAGATCTGTTCCTCCTGAGTGTTGCAGCTCTGGCAGCCCTCAAAGTGCTCTTGGATGGGCTCCTGCTGTGGTGGCTGCTGCAGGTGTCACTGCAGGAGGTTAAGGATGGATGTCTGAAAGGGAAGCTCTCTCTGTGGCCATGTTTCTGTCCTTTACAACTGCTGGAGGGCAAAAATCCATCCCCTGTCCAGAAGGTCTGGTGTTGAGTAACTCTGGGTGAGCTCTGAGCAGAGGTGGCTCGGGCTGGACAGGGCTTGGAGCACCCTGGGACAGTGGGAGGTGTCCCTGCTCACCGCAGGGGTGGAGTGGGATGGTCTCTAAGCTGCCTCCCAACACAAACCATTCCATGACTGTGCCGTGCTCTGATCCCTTCCCTCCACTCACCATCAGATGGCAGAAGGAGCTTCTTACTCTCTGAGGTCCCTTTCACACAGAGGGGACATGGAGAGGTGTTGCATTTGCTGCTGGAAAGGTTTTTCCTGGTGAGGAGCTTCGCCCAGTTCCACAATTTCTGTAAAATCCGGGTTATAGCCCTGAGGATAAAGGTGTTATAGAAGCCGAATTGTGTCCCCTGGCTCCTTTGAGACCACACAAGTCCCAGCTTATAAATGGAGAAGCTGAGACACAGATCTTGGAATCCTGGAATGGTTTGGGTTGGAAGGAACCTTAAAGCCCATCCAGTTCCACCCCTGCCGTGGGCAGGGACACCTTCCTCTACACCAGGATGCTCCAGGCCCTGTCCAGCCTGGCCTGGGAAGGTTCCAGGGATGGTGCATCCACGGTTTTGGAGTCCTTTTTTTCCACTGTGGACTTGGGTGAAGCCAACATTTCTTTTGCAGTTTAGAGACTTTTACAGCCAGACACACGAGGGCAGAAATGCAGCACTATGTTCTTGTGTGGACCTTTAATCACAGCCCCGGGCTGGTCATTTGAGGGTTTATGCACTTTTTCCACACCTGGGAGATAAGGGATGACTATTCCCAGGACAGTTCCCTGGAAATAACACCAACGTGTGTGTGAAGCTGGCAGCAAAGAAAGGACTGGAAAAGGCTGAGACACCAACACCTCCATCCTTGGAGGCTTTCATGAGCAGACTGGACAAAACCCTGACCAGGTCTGATGCTGCAGCTGACCCTGCTCTGGGCAGGAGTTGGACTGGGGAAGTCCCGAGGCCCCTTCCTGCAAATGGACCTGTGACCCTTCGGGTTGTGAGCACAAAAAACCTCCCCGCTGCTTCTCTGCCCCAAGACACAACTCTGACTGCAACCTGGAGAGCCTTTTCCTGCTTCACTTCCTCAGCTGGAGACTTGTCTCCATGAAGCCTTTGAGGATCCATCAGCTTCTGGGCTGAGGGAGCCGAGGGTGAGTTCTGCAGAACGTTTTGTCTGCTGGGAGAAGCTGATTTGGGTTGGTTTCCTTTTTCACCAGGAACATCAGTATAGCTGGAAGCATGCAGAGAAATGGGAAAGGGCTCCCCAAAGCTGATTATTTACTTTGTGGATTGATGTAATGACAGATTTTTTTTTCAGAGAAAATTTTGTGCTTTCACTCCTTTATGAAGGAGATTTTCCACAAAAATCCAAGCGTGAAGTCAAAGGAACAAAGGCTCGTCTCCTCTGATTTATCCAAGTGCAAATGGGCTTGGAGTACTGCAGACCTGGTCAGTTTTTCTTGTGTGGTATTGCAAACATTTTGATATTTGTTCTGTGTGGATTGTTGATGATATTGGACCACTTTAGTGAAATTACCATGCGAAAAATTGACTGTGTGAATTTTCAAATTGTGATGCTTTCCAACTGCACAGATTTTCTGTATTCAGTGACCCCAAATGGCCAAGAGCAGCTTTCACATCTCATTGGGAATCACAATGATTCAGAACTGAGAAAAATTGATGAGAAAATTGATTTAAACAGAATTTCAGTGGAGAATAATCCAAAGAAGCATTCTCATTTTGTACTGGCACTCCCCTCCGGGTGCGCCAGCTCCTCATGGAGGTGTTTGTTCCCAGGTTTGCTTTATGTGCTACTCTTTTCCCCTGCACAGAAGCTCAAGGGAAATCTGACATTCCATTCTGTTGCCTGAGCTAAATCCCCCCACCCTGAACATAATTTTTTACCTTCTTCAATCCAAATGTTCTTCAATATATTGATTTTCTGCACTTCATTCAAGAGAAGACCAGATGTCAACACCAGGGAAACTCTTCAGAAGGTGAAACTTTCCACTTTTGAGTCCTCATTAATTAACTTTCCCTTTTGTCTTCCTCCCCAAACCTGGTTCAGGCACTCCTTGCTTTGCTGGGAATTCCTGCTGAGGTCACAGCTCACTGAGACAAGAATGGAACTCCTGTCAGTCCTGTTGTGATGGGTCCATGGAGCCCCGTCCCAGCCCTGAGCTCCCCCAGGCTGGGATGAGGCAGGAGCTTCTGAAGCCTGCAAAGAGCCCTTGTTTGGACGTGTCCCTTTCAGGGAGCCTGTCAGTCTCCCTGCCAGCACCCAGCTCTGCCTGGAGCCGGGGGCCAGGATCCTGTCTGTGGGTTCCAGTGCTGCCTGAAGGCCAGGAGTGTTCCCAGAACACTGTGGGAACTGAGTACCCTGGAGAAACTTGTGTAATTTAATATTTCATTTCAGAAGGAGCTGGGCTCCTGGGTTCCTTTGGCTCCCTTTGAAGGTTTCAGCCTTTAAGGAATTAATAACAATGGGAAGACAAACAGCATTTAAAGCACACTCCGTCCCATCCTCAGCGGAGGTCACAGGATGTCTGTCACTCTGCAGCCGCTGAGGATCTGACCCAAGGACAATTTGCTTTGTTTCAGGGAAAAATTCCTTCCTGAGTGTTTTGAACAGGCAAGCACTGGGCTTTAAATCCACCCAATTACTCTGGCACAAGCGTCCCTCAGCCACAGAGGAGGGTTAGGAAAAACGCAAGAAGAGCTCCCCAAGTCCAAAGTGAATTCCAATGAGCCAGGGGTGCAGAGCACTCGTCAGTCTCGCTGCTGTGCTGCCTCTCATTCCTGCCACGGCTTCTGTCGGGGGAGACACCTCCCTCCCCAGCAGGGCTGCAGGACGGAAATTTGGACAGCCAGCCCCGCCTGTGTGAGCAGCGTGCTGTGCCCTAATTGCAATCTGCCATCCCAGGCAAACTGACGGATGTGTTTAAATAAAGACAGCCCTGAAAGCACCTGTCCCCAGATGAAAATGATTCTGCCTCCAAAGCCTTGTGGAAGGTGCAATTTGTGCCCGTGACTGAGTTTTATTAAAAGCTCCCCCAGACTCCCTCACATCATTATCAGAGCAGGCACTGTCACACTTTTCCTCCAGACACAGCAGTGTTGCCTCAGAGCTGGAAAAAGCAGCAGTTTTGGGGTGGCTGGAGCAGGTTTGGATAAGTTAAAAGCACACTCACAGGCTGCTGCTTTAGAACAGCTCTTACTCGGATTAGCTGCTTGCCTGAGCAGTTCTTATTCCAGATTTAGGGATTAAATCCCCACCAGCCGTGTCTCAGTGGACTCACCCCACGAGGACTTGTACCTGCACCATTGGAATTGTAGAATCATTAAGGCTGGAAAAGCCCTGTGAGTGCTAACACTGGAACAGTCTGCCCAAAGAGGTGCTGGGGGAATCGGCGTCCCTGGAAGTGTCCAAAACACGTGGATTGGTGCTCAGAGACATTGCGTGGGCTCGGCACTGAGGCGTTAGGGTCGGACTTGATCTCAGAGGGTTTTCCAGCATTAATGATTCTGATTCTCTGATTCTGCCTGACAACCTCACCCCTCCAGGCTGATCCCCACCATCCTCAAGTGCTGCGGGATCCCAGCTTTGACCTCTGCTTTGCACATCTTCTCATCTTCTCCCTCTACTCCTGTCTGCCTTCTTTTTCTTTTTCCCCTTGGTGGTGTTTCCTCTCATCTGCCCTTCAATTTCCCCTTCATCTTCCTGTTCCACATCTCATAACGCTTTGTCAATAAATGGTGAGTGCTCAGGTAACTGCTACAAAATAAAGCTTTGGAAAAACACCTGAACTCTGTCTTAGGGAGAGTAAAGAAACTTCTGAGTTATTTTAATTTACCCTTGAGCTAAAAAAAAAAAAAAAAAAAAAAAAAAAAAAAAAAAAAAAAAAAAAAAAAAAAAAAAAAAAAAAAAAAAAAAAAAAAAAAAAAAAAAAAAAAAAAAGCCAGCAGATGCAAGAGCTGGTTTGTTCTTCATCAGGGGCACAGACCCTGCAGGGACTCGAGGTCTGATCCTGCCCCAGATAGGAAATGTGCTCATGTTACACAGGCTCAGCCACACAGCTTTGCCCCCTCTGCTTTTCCCTGTGTAATCTCACGGATCCAGGCGTAAAAAGCCACGGAGAGGAAAGAGGATGCCGAGGTGACCAGCCAGTAATGCAGAATTACAGCTCCTGCACGCTCTGCCCGGTGCAGGATGCTGCTGTGCTGCCGCAGGATGTGCCCACACGGGGACTTTGCTACATCTGCACGTTGCTGGTGAGCTCCGTGGCCTCTTGCTTTCTCTTCTCACCTTCTCCCACCAGCACTGGGTGATCTGAGTCACACCGCGGCCCAAACGAAAGCTCTGCCTGGGAGGGCCCGCACTGGGAGCACTGGGGGAGGGTTTGATGCCGGGCGCTCAAATGCGACAGCTCCGCTCCCTGACATTTGGTACGTGGCAGACTTTATAATGCCAGTGCCCACCTGCAGCAAAGGAGCCCTGGAGGAGCTGCGGCTCTGACGGTCGGAGCGGGAGGAAGGGTAATTAACAGGCCCGTGATGGGTAATGAGGAGGATGGAGCCGCGCAGCCCCGGCGCTCTCCGGGGCCGTCCCGACGCCTCCCCCGCACACCCCTGCGCGGCTCCCTCAGCCTGGGACCGCGAGTGACCTTCTCCAGAGCACGGACGGGCCCGGACGGGCTCGGCTCCCACTGCTGGCAGCGTCAATTAGCGCTAATTGGGCGGCACCGGGGAGCGCGCACGGTGGGGAGCAGGGGCAGGGACTCCGAGGCTTGGCAGGTTCCTTTCTTCTTCCACTTGAAAACGCAGAAATGTGTGTGATGGATGCGAGTTCCAGCAGGACGTTTTCTCAGGATGGAACTTTTATTCAAGCAATAAATAAATACCAAACTCTCCTGATGAGCCACTGAGCGAAGGACCCGTGGTCAGGGGAGGAGAGGTGCAGATTGATGCCTCACACTTGCATTTCCCATGGAGCAACAAAAATCCTTTGGAGTGCCAAAAATAAGTGAGAATCTCTTAGATTAGACAACACACGCTTTTATTTATTTTATTTGTTATCCCTCAGACACACAGGGCTGGATTTCACCCCTCCAGCATTTAAGATAGTTCCGTTTTGTCGTCTCCTGCCGTCTGTGTGTGTCATTTCACTTCTCCCGGGGAAGAACATGAGAGATTTGACTGAAAATGTCTTGTTTTGTGACAAGAAGTAATTGTCATTATTTTTACTGCCATCACACAAGTGTTCTGACCTCTGGTGCTTCTCCGTTTCTCTACCCAGGTGCACCGACGCCTCCCCAGGTTTATGTCCTGTGAATGGAAGAGCTTTGTTCCCCAGACCCTGTGCCTGGGCTCCAGATGGCCGTGCTGCCATGGGCTGTAAGGTTTAAGGGCGCTCGGGGAGCTCAGAGGAACTTTTGTGCTGTTGCATCCAAAACTCTCCCGTGGTAACCTTCACAGCCCTGACTGCCAGGTCGGACTGGGGCGGTGCCTTCGCACACCGGCTTCCAAACTTCCCGCTATTTATTTAAGAAATAAGCTCAGGATTCCCTGAGGGCCGCCTGGGAATGCAGGAGCGTCCAGGGGGGCAGCTCCGGAGCTGGGCTCTTCATCCTCCGTGGGGCATAAACAAGGCATTTCCAAACTGCTTTTCATCCTCTGGTGGCTGGATCTCAGTAGGAGGGGGATGACTGCAGAGGTGATGGGGACACTGAGCCAGAAATAGCTGAGACATAAAACTCCTTGTTTGAAACCCATCTATAACAGCACAGACAAATTGTGGAGCTGCCTGGAAAAGCAGGCTGGTTATTGATAAAGAGGCAAGAAGGGGATTCCCAGAAACTGTGAACAGACACAGCACAAATCAACCACTCAATGCTGTGCTGCAGGGGAGGCTAAAAAATCCGCTAACAAATGCCTAAACTGGAAATTGCAGAATTTATGAAGTAAGGTGGAGTAAATGATGGGTCCCTTTCTAAAGAGAAAGGGAAAGTGCTGGGAAGGATCTACTGAGGGAAGAAACTCTCTTCTCTCTGCCTCTGCTTTGGCCAGCTCAGGTGCTTTAGAAGATGCTTCCTGCTTTTTCAGCAGCTGTGGGAAGAATTATGGCACCACGTATCCAGGGATGTGCAGGAGCAATCCAGCCAAGCTCAGGAATTCATTGTGACTGCACCCTCTTCCAGACTGCTGGAAGTAAAGAAGATAAGAAATTCTAAAACAAGAATAAAAATGCAAATTTAAAAAAAAATTAAAACAAACCCAGTCACTGAAAAGAAGAGTGATTCTGGCAATTGTAACTGCAACTAATAGAACAAGTATTGAGCAAAATAAATTCCTACACAGTGGATAAAGAAAGAGAGACCAGCTCAAACTCACAAGCATATGCCCCAGTACGTAAAGAGTAAATCTCAGCAGAGAAATTTGTTGCCTATTTTTAGCTGAAACTATTAGTGGATAAGGAGTTTCTGTTTGGATTTTATTAAAACCCTTGCAGCCCCGCTCTCAGAACGAATTCAAATTCGTGTTGCTCAGCCAGGCTGCAACGGAGGGAAACTGGGGTGTGAAATGTGTTCAGCATCCCCGGAGCCTTGCAGAGGCACAGAACGGCTCCGGGGGATGAAAGGGGCCTAAGGGGAGAGCAGGGGGAAGGACAGCAAGGAGGAGTCCCTGGGTTTCAGAGAAAGGGTCCATCCTCACGGGAACGCTGCCAGGCTGCTGGAAAAGAGAGAAATGGGAATCCAGTTCCTTTGGGTAACTCCTGCTGAAGTCCCTGGGACACTCCTGTTCCCTTTCCAGCCTCTGGGGGGAATTCTGCTTTCCCTCAGCACAGCTCTCAGTCCCTCACTGCATTTCCAGCCTCCCCTTTCTCAGCACAGTCACACTGGGGGACGTGGAGTGAATCCCTGGGGCAGGGATTTCTCTGAGCTCGGATGCCCAGCTCTGCTCTCTGCCCTGCTCCCCAGTCAGACCACGAGGCACCGCTGCGGAATGTTGGCAAGGTTTGGGGGTCTGGTGCCAGCTGTGCTCGGGTGCCTGTGGATGAGCTTTGCCTGCCTGCCCCTGGTGGTCTGCAGAAGCCGTTTCCATGTGAGCCTATCACCCTGGAGCAGCTGGAGGGGCTCGGACAGGACTCACCCCATGCCAAACAAGGGATCATTCCGCCATCTCCAGTGGCTCCACCAAAAACCCTTCCATGGGAAATCTGCAGACCCAGAGAACGTGGAGACATCAACACCTCTTGCTGGTTTATTCTGTGATCTCTCCCTGTGAGCTGGGACAAGTCCTCCTGGTGATGCCACCTGGCCATCAGAGGTCCTGGGTCTCCTGAAGTCCTGTGTCCCGTGTCCTGCCAGCCAGAACTCCACAGGTGTCTCAGACAGCCCAGGGCTTCTCAGATGGCACCAGACACCCTTTCATGGGCAGCTCGACCCCAAATCTGCTGATTTCTCTGTAGATGCCTCAGTTTCCTTCAAGTTATAAGAGGTTCTGGACACCTTGTATAGAATCATGGAATCACCAACGTTGGAAAAGAACCCCAGGATCATCTGGCTTTCCAAGGAAATCCCCCCACGCCCACTAAACCCTCTGGCAAAGAGCCACTCATTTTTCAAACACTCCCAGGGATGGTGACTCCCCACTGCCCTGGAGCCTGTCCCAGTGCCTGACCACTCCTCCATAAAGAAGTTTTTCCTGCTGTCCATCCTGAGCCTCCCTTGGTGCAGCTTGGGGCCATTTCCCTGTGTCCTGCCCCTGATATCTGGGAGAAGAGGCCAACCCCCACCTTGATCTGCTCTTCACCTCCAGGCAGCGCTGGGTTTCCCGAGGAGTTTTTCCCAGAGCAGAGGAGGGGAAGCAGCACTTCCCAGCAGCTCTCCCGTCATTCCAGCAGGGATCCATGATGGAATGCACGGGGCACACGGAGAGATTAAAAGCAGAGGCTCCAAGTCAGAGACGTTTTAAAAATGTGTGTACTCAAGTAAAGGACTTTTTAATGTTTTAATAACAAATATTACAAGATATTTTTCTCCATGCCCAGCGCCTGCTGAGCCATCGTGCTGAGCCTGTATTTATGGCACTGTAAAGCACAATGAAGGCAGCAGCACTAGGAATACTAATAGCCTCCAGTTTATTACACTAAGGCTGAGTGCTTCATTTTAATTGCATGGAAACATTTAATTTGTTAGATGAGGTGTCATGTAGTTTTCCTCAGGCACCAGTAACTCATATCCACACTGGGACAATCGAACAATCTAAGGGATGCTTTAAAATTAAATGGATTTTACTATTTCTTACCTTGTTGGGGTGTGTGGGTGGCCAGATCCTTGGACCTTGTAGAGTTAAATTATTTTTGACTCTTTTTTGTAAGACCCGATTGGGGTAACCCAGCCCAGGCCCAAGGCACAAAGGATCTCGTGTCTCCCATTTCTCCACACGGACCAAGGATGTTCCTGCCTGTTCTGGGTGCCTGAACCTGCTGATGACCAACCAGAGACCCTTTGGGGCAGCCAGGGAAACACATTCTGGGGAAGGAAGGGTGAGAATTCAGAGCCCAGCTGATGAAGGGATTGAAGGCTCCGTGTGCTGGTTCTGGCCAGGGCAGAGCTGATTTTGCCTTCGGGGCAGAGCTGTGGGGCTGGGGCTGGGTTTTGCTGCCCAGGGCTGGGAGCACAGACAGGGTTTGTCACTGCTGAGCTCCCCCAGAGTCGAGGCCTTTCCTGTCCCTGTGTGGGAAGGGGCTGGGGCTGCCGGGGCTGGGAGGGGACACAGCCAGGACAGGTGACCCCCACTGACCCAAGGGATATTCCAGACCTTATGGCATCGTCCTCGGGATGTAAAGTGGGAGGAAGAAGGAGGAAGGGGGAGACATTTGGAGTGATGGGGTTTGTCCTCCCAGGTATCAGTTCCGTGGGATGGGCCCTGCTCTCCTGGAGGTGCTGAACACCTGCCCTTGGGAAGGGCTGACTTAATTCCTTGTTTTTCTTTGCTTGTGGGGGGGGCGGGGTTTGCTTTCCCTGTTAAACTGTCTTTACCTCAGCCCAGCAGTTCTCCAGCTTTTACCCTCCTGATTCCCTCCCTGATCCCTGGTGGGGAGAGAGGGAGGGGCTGCGAGGGTCTGGGGGCTGCTGGGTCACACCTGCACAGCCTGAACTGCCTCCCCTCAGCACCCAGCACTGCTCTGAGCCTTTGCTGTGGCAACGCTGGAGGAACAGAAGGGAGAGGAAAAACTGAGCAGGAATGGGTTTCACAGAATCATGGAATGGTTTGGGTGGGGGGGCACCTTCAATCCCATCCCATCCCACGCCTTCCACTGTCCCAGGCTGCTCCAAGCCCTGTCCAACCTGGCCTTGGACACTTCCAGGGATCCGGGAGCATCCAGCTGCTCTGGGCAACAGAGGAACAAGGACATTAAAGCACAGAGTTCAGAGTTAATGCCTGAAGTGATGTCAAACCAGAACATGTCAGAAAAAAGGACATTTTATGAAAAGAATCCATTTAAGACATAAAAAGGAAGGTTGCCAGTATGTCCCATGTGGCAAAAGGGCTGGGGCAGAGGAGAATCAAGGTTCTTTGGAACGAGCTGGTTCTATCAAAACACCGACAGCAGTTTGTGCTCCCCCTGCACACAGCTGTGCTCAGACAGGGATGGTGAATGTGGAGTGAGAGCCTGAGTCAGCACCAGCTCATTCACGCTGGGTTAGGGACTGCACCTCCCCTGGATTTCATTCTCAGGTGCTGATCCAACACGTTGGGACACCGGCGTTGAAAGGGTGATAATGGAAGTGAAAAGTGATCGGGGTTTTTTACCTCTGCACAGAGAGGTAAAACTGCAAGAGCTTTGCAAAGTCAGTGTAAATACCTTATCACTGCAGCTTTGCAGGGAGATAGGACTTACTCTAAAAAATATGCTGCAGTTCAGCTCCGACTTTATGGGCTCGGTGCTGTCATGTCTGTGCTATGGAAGAATAATTCTCCCAGCAGGAATTACTGGGGAAGAGGAATATTATGCAGAAGAGGAGACTCTCTGCTGTCCTTAATATCCACATTATGGCCTCTGTGGCAGTGGAGTAGCTGCCATGGCAATGAGCAAACAGAGCAGTGACACACACGAGGGGAAGCCGTGTGTTAATGACAAATGTCCTGGCCAAGTCCCACCATTTCCAGTTACTGTGGGCCTTTGGAAAGCCAGGATTGTGAGGGTGTAAGGCCCTGGCACAGGGTGCCCAGAGCAGCTGTGGCTGCCCCTGGATCCCTGGCAGTGCCCAAGGCCAGGCTGGACACTGGGGCTTGGAGCAGCCTGGGACAGTGGGAGCTGTCCCTGCCATGGCAGGGGTGGCACTGGATGGGCTTTCAGGTCCCTTCCCACCCAAACCATTCCCTGACTCTGTGGGGACTTGCACACAAAAAACACAAGGCCAGTGATGTAGAAACAGGGGATGCACGACAAATTCTCATCCTGTTTTTACATTGCCTCAGAAGAACAAAGTCCCTGGGGAGGGGGTGAGGGGTTGGTCTCCTGAGGATGGATTTTTGCACCATCTCTAAAGGTGCTGCAGTAGGAGCTGAGAAGGGCTTTTCCATCAGCAGTGGCTGGAACAAACCTCTTCAAAAGTGTCAGTGACTCCGTTTTGAGTGTGCGTTTTCTGGGAATCCTCCTGGCTACAGAATCCAGAGCTACACAAAGTGGCTGCCCCCAGCACCCGAGACTGGTCCAGGGATGGGCCTGTGATTTGATTTATGAGGCTGAAAGAGGCCCTGTATGTGAATGGCTGTGGGATCCCAGTCACTGCTCCCACACCAAGAGCTGCAGCTCACGTTTAGTTGTGCACAGATTCTGGGAACTCAGACTCCAATTTTGAAATTGCCCCAGAAACGCAATTTTAAGTTTCTCACCTGACCCAAAGCACAGCCTTTATCCCATCCCCTCTCTGTGGTACCAGCTGAGGATCCTTCCCCCCATCCTGCAGTGGAGTGAGCACAGAGCTCCTGCAGGCACCAACAATTCCTCTGTCACTGCCAAGGCAGGCCCAGCCACGGAGCGAAGGCTCGGCTCAGGTGAGGAGCTGGCAGCCCAGAGGCACAAGGGGATGTGACTGAAGTCAGCTGGAGATGCATTGTCCCACTTACCTCTCCTGGAGGCCTCAGTTCCCGAACCTCAGATCTGTCCCTGCTGTCAGACATTATCCTGCTCAGATCCTTAAAGTACCAGAAAGGCCAAGAACATTCACAAGGTCATCACTGAATAATTTTGAGTAATCAGCAACCCTGGGAAAATCACAGGTCACTGGCAGCGAATTGAGGAGCAGAAAGAGACCAAAAAAAAGGTTGGAATTAATTCTTTCCCAGACATTTATCACTACTTTAGTATTGTTAAAATGAACATCAGGCGATGAATTATTGTTCATGAACAGCACAGAAAAATCTCAGTAGCCAACAATTTTTAATTTCTGCACCTGCAGAAAGCTGTGACTCTGAGCAATCACACGCAGTGAGTCCTTCACTGCTGCCAAAGAAACATTGTCTTGTTTCTTCTCCCCACTCGTGTTCCCTGTATCCAACTGCAGAGCTCGTGGACTCTCTGTGATCTGATTTGGCTCCTCAACTCAGCAGAAATTAGCAATTTTTTGATCTCCACAGATGAGAGAACTTATTTGGCTTTCAGATGTTACATTTCCATCGCTAAACAAAAGGATGCTCTGGAGCAAGCTCTGTGTCCTGCCACTGCTGCTGTCCCAGGTTTAGGTTTGCCCAGGTCAGGGCATTGACCTGTGGGGTCATTCTGGGGTGGCCTTCGGAGCAGTGTCCTCCCCATCGAGCACCTTGGACAGGAGGCTCCTGCCCAGCGCCGGGTTCCTCCCACACCAGCCCCAAGGAACCCCTCAGGTACCTGAGAGCTCGCAGTGGTGCCAGGCACAGGGCAGAGGATCCTCCTGTCACCCCAGGCACATGGAGCAGACCCACAGGGAGCCCTGTTCATCAGGAGCTGGAGTGCCAGGACAAGGGGGAATGGATTCCAACTGAAGGAGGGCAGGGATGGATGGGATATTGGGAAGAAATTCCTCCCTGTGAGGGTGGGGAGGCCCTGGCACAGGGTGCCCAGAGCAGCTGTGGCTGTCCCTGGATCCCTGGCAGTGTCCAAGGCCAGTCTGGATGGGGCCTGGAGCAGCCTGGGACAGTGGAAGGTGTCTCTGCCCATGGCAGGGGTGGCACTGGATGGGCTGTGAGGTCCCTTCCAACCCAAACCAGTCTGGGATTCTGGGATTCTATTTATGAGTCTCACTATAGGCATCTTATTTCATAACTCTTGACCGATGATCCAAACTAATTTGTAGTTGTCCTCTTAGCTATTAATGAATTTATAGTAGAAGAATAATTTGCCTTTTTATGCCAAAACCAGCATGTTAAGATGGGGGTGGGGGGAGGGGGAGGCTCTTTTTTCTAAGGAAAAGACAAGGGTGCTTTGTGCCTGATTTGAATTTCAGACAAACATTTAACAGATCACTTTGCTTTCCCAAACGCACAGTGCAGCCTCGAAGAGCAGCTAAATTGCTATAAATTAAAGTTAAATGTCAAAAAGGCAAAGATGCACAGGAATGCAGGAGACAATCTCGGTGCAATTGGGGTTGTTACCGAGCTGCTTTTATCCACTTTGCTTGCATAGAGTTAAGTGCTCTTCCTGGAAAGGGGAACTTTTTTTTCTTTCTATTTTTAAGTAAGTCCCAACCCCCAGCTCCACTGAAATAGGATGTCATAATTTCTCATTTTCAAATATCATCAGAGAAAGAATTGTGATTGTCCACTCATTGTGCTTATCATTTTGCTGGAGTTTTGCAGCCAGCTCTCAGCAAAATGCCATCCTTTGGCTAGAGCAGGTATCAACCTGCTCGGTAAAAGAGAAATTAAGATGCCATTTCTACCTGTGCTGAGTCGTTGGCCTCTGTGGGAGGGGAGTAATGAAATCCCTGCTTCTTCTGGCACTTTAAAATAGAAAATCTAAGGGAAATGCAGTGTGAGCTGTGTGTGACGGATAACAAAACAAGTATCAGCGTTCCGACAGCTGAGTCGCAGCTAGAACAGAACGACTTCAGCAGGGCCAGGCCGCTCTCGTCCTCCCCACTGTGCTCAGCACCCAGCCCCGGTGTCCCCACAGCACGAGCTGCAGGGTGGCCAGAGGCCCGAGCTGTGTCTGCACAGCCCCAGCAGGGCTGAGGGACCCCTGCCAGCCTCAGCTCTGAGGGGATGTGATCTGAGTGCTGCCCTTCCCTGCAGACCCCCGGGTCTATGGAACCTCCTGTGCCCACAGCCCCAGGGGACCTTTCCAACCCCGTTGTTCTCTCGGTACCCCGAGGCCCTCACGGGGAAGGGACTCACCCCACAGCTCAGTACAGGAGGGTGTGTAAAGCAAAACAAGCACAACCTACCCCGTCTGCTTTGGGGTCATGCTCGTTGTCCCAACCTGGGGTGTGCTCCTGCAGCAGTGGGGCATCCTCAGCCCATGCCCAGGAGAGGCATCTCTGGAAACAGGGTGGAATTGATTAGATCAAAGGAAGGAGGTTTTTATTACAGGGATGGAAAAGCCCTGGCACAGGGTGCCCAGGGAAGCTGTGGCTGCCCCATCCCTGGAAACATCCAAGGTCAGGCTGGGCTCTGAGCACCCTGGGATAGTGGAAGGTGCCCGTGCCCATGGCAGGGGGTTGGACAGATGGCTTTTAAAGGTCCCTCCAATCCAAACCATTCCATGATTCTCTGGTTCTACTGCCCAGGGCAGGCACTGGTTTTTTAGCATTCCAGTTGAACCCGGCCTAGATTCCCACATCCCAGGTTTCCAGGAAATGCAGTTTCAATGTTCTCCAGCACCCATGCAACACTTTTACCTGGTGGGAGCTGGCACAGTTTGGGACACTCAGCCACTGGCCTCTGGCAGATGGGTGCCAGGAGAGACCCAGCAGCTCTCTGGGTTCCTCTAGAGTCTGGAGGAGACAGATCAGGATGAAAGGTCCAGAGGGGAGCCCATATGAGGGATGCTGAGGGCACTTGGGATGTTCAGCTGGAGCAGAGGAGACTGAGGGCAGAGCTCAGCGGGGGCAGCTTCGATCTCTTCCCTCTGGTGCCCAGGGACAGGACCAGGGAACGGCCAGAACTGGGCCAGGGCAGGCTCAGGCTGGAGATCAGGGAAAGGTTCTTCTTTCCCCAGAGGGTGCTGGGCACTGCCCAGGCTCCCCAGGGAATGGGCACGGCCCCGCGGCTGCCAGAGCTCCAGGAGCGTTTGGGCAGCGCTGCCAGGGATGCCCAGGGTGGGGTTGTTGGGGGGTCTGGGCAGGGCTGGGGATGGATGGANGCTGGAGCAGAGGAGACTGAGGGCAGAGCTCAGCGGGGGCAGCTTCGATCTCTTCCCTCTGGTGCCCAGGGACAGGACCAGGGAACGGCCAGAACTGGGCCAGGGCAGGCTCAGGCTGGAGATCAGGGAAAGGTTCTTCCCCCAGAGGGTGCTGGGCACTGCCCAGGCTCCCCAGGGAATGGGCACGGCCCCGAGGCTGCCAGAGCTCCAGGAGCGTTTGGGCAGCGCTGCCAGGGATGCCCAGGGTGGGGTTGTTGGGGGGTCTGGGCAGGGCTGGGGATGGATGGATGATCCCCGTGGATCCCTCCCAGCTCAGGATATTCTATGTTTCTGCTCTTCAGTGATCCCTAATGGATCTCTGTGTTGGTCCTCAGCAAGTCCCAGATGATTTAAGTTTCCCTTCTGACCACAAAATGCAGGAAGCAGCACCCCTGAGCCCTGGGTTTAGCCAATAACTTTTATTTCTCGCTTTTCAGTGTTACAGAGGCACCAGGAGCTGCAGTGCTGTGCCTTCCTCTGTACCCACACAGCACCAAGGAGCAGGGTTTCTCCTTGTTAGGCACAGAAACACATCATGTAGGTAAAGATGCTGTTTCTGACTGACATCCCAGCCATGCTGTGCTAGAAGAGTGAACCCTGGAGTAGCAGCATGTCTTGAGAGCTTCGTGTGTCCCACAGCTTCCAAGCAGCCCAGAGCCAGGCAGAAGGGTCTGTACAAGATTTCTGAGGGGATTCAGGAGCTTTCCTGGGTGCAGGAGCCCTCATTTCCTGGAGAACAGACACCAGCTGTGTTTGAGATCTCGTGTGGGTCTGGTCCAGGCAGAGGCAGTGGGAGTCCCCTGTCAGTGACCTTGTCACTGCTGCTGGGGCTGCCAAGAGCCCTGGGCCTCGTGCTGCCAGATTTACAGCTATAACCTGGGGAGTCTCACAGGGCTGGTTGTTCCTGGCAGGTTTTTGAAACCCCAGGAAGGACAAAAGCTGTGGACTGGAGCCCTGTGTGGTGCGAGGTCTCCTCTGGCTCTGGGACAGCACAAATCTGGGAAGGGATAAAAGCTTCCTGCCAGGGTCTCAGGGTGAGCCAACACGGGTGGGAGGATTCCTCTCCAGTGAGAATCCTGGATCTCACAGCTCAGACGCTCATCTGATAGGTCTGTCTATATAAATTTTTGGTGAAGGATGTGTTTATTTTTCCAGGCTGGATTCCTGAGGAAATCAGCCCTTTCTGTAACTGAAATATCTGCTTGTCTGTCTCAGTCTGCCTTCATAACTTCTGAACCTGCTGACAAATTTCAGACAATTGCTCTGTCTCAAAGACCTCCACCTTCTACTGTCGCACTTGGACACGAAAAGAACACGCAGCCACCTGTTCAGAGAGAGAAGCAGAAAAAGAGAGGCCGAGAAGACCTCGGACTTTATTCTATATCTTCTTAATAATCACCTTGGATTGGAGGGTGAGGTTTACACCCCTCAACCACACTGGTCAAAGGAAAGTCCATCAAACATCTCCGCCCAGGAGAAAAGAATGCAAACAATAGAACAAAGTTACAGAAACATAACGATGTTTACAAACAGTGCGTGAGAAACTCTTAGACAGAAATGAAAACATCGAAGAACTGCAAAACTCAGGGCGACATTCTACAATGTTTATGAAGAGATGTATCTCGATTAAACACACTCTGGTGCTGCCACTGGGCACCACTGACATGAGCCTGGCTCCATCCTCTTCGTCCCCACCCCTCAGGGGTTTATGGGCACCAACAGGAGCCCAAGAACCTCCCCAGGCTGGGCCATCCCAGCTCCTTCAGCCCTTCCCCAGAGCAGAGCTGCTCCAGCCCCTTGTCCATCTCTGTGGCTCCACAGCCTCTCCCGAGAAAGCAGCTTTGCCTCAGTTTCTCCCTTTGGCTGCACTTGCATGTCCTTTTCCTTCGATGGAAGGGTTTAAGTGAACCCTTTGGATGAGCCAAAAAGCCTCCTGTCCTCCCAAAGTAGCCAGGAGCAAATTGCTGCTCCAAACTTCACGTTCTCCCTGGCAGTGGCGATGTCGGGGCCATCCCCAGAAGGAGGAGGGGCTGTACCGGGTTCCCTGGGCAATCCCAAACCTAAAGGCACAACACGACTCTCCAGAGGGGACCAGAAGCTTCCTTTACACTTCCCACAGGCTCGTTTGAAGTGTTCAGGGCCCCTGTTCCAACCCAGAATTGAACATTGTAAAAAAATCTGCATGGAAGCAAATAACCTTCTTACCCTACTCTCTCTCCTTCTCCAGTGCCTCAGTTGCCTCCCAGCACCTTTAATCAGTGCTCAGGACGTGCCCCGAGTCCAGGCTGGAGATAGGTTTCACAGTGCTGCCTCCAGGACCTCTGTTTTTCCTCCAGGAAAAGGTGGAGGTGGAAGCGTGGGGTTTTTGGTTTCCCACTGAGGCCCATGGACTGTGCACAAGCATCTGCCCTGGGCTGGTCCAGCTCCCTGCATCCTCGGGGGCCTCAGACCTCCCTGTGCAGCAGCCAAAAGGAAAACAATGCAGTGAAAATTTGCTCCCGTGCAGCAGCAGCAGCAGAAGGTTGATTTATGACCCACTCATCCATGACATGAAGACTCACGAAGTTTAGAAATCACCGGCCTGAGAGTTTTAGAGGCAGAGGAGGTGGGGAATGCATCCAGCTCACAAAGAGACAGAAACTAAGACAAGGACCCTGCTAACTCTGTGAGCCTGGGGAGTCCCCGCAGGGTTATTCCTGTCAGCTCTTCTCTCCTGGCCTGGCAGAGTCCTGTGCTGCTTTCAGCACTTTGAACCTTCACATTTTTCATTTCAGAATTTCCATTTTTGCTTTTAACGGGTTCTTCCGGAAACAAAAATAAATACTGTTCCCCCTATATATACATATATATAAATATATGCACTTGCACACACACATGTATGTTACACCTCATAAAGCTCCCACAGAAGCCACCAGCAGGATTGATTGAAACAGGCAATTTCGTAGCAAGCTGCAAAGTTCTTCCCTGAATCAGTGAGTCATGATGCCCTATAAAGCACACACTAAAACGTCATAATGACCTACTGCTATTATTTCTTCTTTAAATCTTGCCGGTGAGAGGAACAGGGGTGTGCAGAGGGAGGGCAGGAGGGACTGAGCTGACTGCAGCACAGCCTGGGGCTGCTCTGAGCACACCTGGGGAGAGAAGGCTCTGCCTTGATCACAACCTCATGGTTTGGGGTCAAGGAGAAGGCAGGACATCTGTCTGTGGGGTCAGAAATGTCCAGGTCACTCATTTACCTTTCTAGGAACAGAACAACTTGGATCTCAGCAGCATTTGACATTCAGCTTATCATTTAATTGGCCCAGAGAGGAGGAGGTGTTGGTGGGTGAGGCTGGACCTGCCCCAGCCCAGACCCCCCCAGCCCTGGGCTGATCCCAGCGTGGGCAGCAGGAAAGGTGGGAATTGTGCCCCTGGGCCCCCTCAGGTGAGACCCCACCTGCAGAGCTGCCCCAGCCCTGGGGCCAACAGCAGAAGGACGTGGAGCTGCTGGAGAGAGTCCAGAGGAGGCCCCGGAGCTGCTCCAGGGCTGGAGCCCCTCTGCTCTGGAGCCAGGCTGGGACAGCTGGGAATGTTCACCTGGAGAAGGGAAGGATCCAGGGAGAGCTCAGAGCCCCTTGCAGGGCCTAAAGGGGCTCCAGGAGAGCTGGAGAGGGACTGGGGCCAAGGGCCTGTTTAAATTATCTGTTAGGAAGGAATTCCTGGCTGTGAGGGTGCTGAGGCCCTGGCACAGGGTGCCCAGAGCAGCTGTGGCTGCCCCTGGATCCCTGGCAGTGCCCAAGGCCACGCTGGACACTGGGGCTTGGAGCAGCCTGGGATGGTGGAAGGTGTCCCTGCCATGGCAGGGGTGGAATGAGATGAGCTTTGAAGTCCCGTCCAACCCAAACCATTCCATGATTCCATGGTTCAGAGTAGGAAAGAGACAACTGAGGAGGGATAATCAATTCCCATCTAACCCTGCCCTCTGGCAGTGGGAAACCATTGCCCCTCGTGCTGCCACTCCAGGCCCTTGTGCAAAGTCAGAATCCCCCTTCCTGCTGCCCACGCTGGGGGATCAGCCCACTCCCAGTTTGTTATTTCAGCACTGAGCTCCCCTGGGCTCTCGCAGGTCCCACGGCACTGACCTGAGGGATCAGCCCAAGGCAGCCCTGGCAGCTCTCTGGGAATAAGAGAAACCCTGTTTCTGGATTATCAGGCGATGCTTTGTGGATGCACTCGTTGTTATTGACAGCTGCTGGATCAATTCCTGGGGTCTGTGCAGGTTTTTATGAGCAGACACAGCAAATTCAGTTGGATTGACGCCGTAGATGTGTGGAGCGATGCTGTAGCATAAATGTCATTGAAATGAGACACAAGGACACCGAGGAAGATGAAAGCCTTGTGATATGGATGATGAATAGCATCCAGACAATTTATTTTTTAACTTAATTTTTGGTGTCCAGATCCAGTTATTGACTTCTCAGCATGAGAGAGCAGATTGAAGCCCGTGACGTGAAGGTACTCGTGATGCTGCGAGTTAAATGCATTTGTGAGTCTTTGCAGGACTAAAGACTCAAGTAGCACAAGAAATTTCAGAATACAAATATAATAATAAAAAAAATTACTTTCAAGTCTTTTTCCCACCCTGCAAATAAGAGGCTCTACTGGTTTGTTTGTCTTATTTTTGATCAAACTCTGGTTTTGTTGTCAGCATTGTTGAACGTCTTGAATTTCCTTTGATGGGATTGAAAAGCTATTTCCAAAAGAAAAAAAAAGACAGAAAAACTTTCCAATGCCTCCTTCTTTTTTTTCCTGACTTAATTACACAGTAAACAAAGCAGATTTATTTCTGTGCACACCTGTATTATTTCTGAAGAGCTGTTGAGCATCTGTGAAATGAACAGATTGTCTCCTCTTTTTGAATAAAAAAGCCCCAAACCAGAACTCGCAGGGCTCGAGGCTCCTCTGTGTCATCACCCACAACAGCAGCTCCACTGTTCAACTCCAATGGCTCTTCAAACCTCTTCTCCAGGGGCAGGAATGGCAACAGGAAACGTGAGCTGGGATGAGTCTGTGTCTCAGGGCTTTTAATTATGGTAATCAGCAGTTCTGGAAATGGGGGAGCTCAGGGAGCTTGAGTAGATTCTCTGCTGTCTGCTGGGGTTTTGTAGATCAGTCACAGAATCCCAGGGTGGCTCAGGCTGGATGGGGCCACAGAGGTCACCTGGTGCCACTCCCTGCTCCAGCAGGGCCATCCCAGAGCACAGGGCACAGCAGTGTGCCCACACAGCTCTGCAATATCCCCAGGGAGGAGACCCCACAGCTGCCCTGGGCTCTGCTCAGGGCTGGGCACTGCCCAGGGCAGAAGTTGTGCCTCCTGTGCAGGGGAATTGTTGGGATCAATCCCTGCCCATTCCTCCGTGCCATTGCTGAGCCCCTGGAGCAGAGCCCAGGCCCTGCTCGGAGCCCTCCCTGCATCCAAGGACAGACTGGGACACCCAGGGACACCCAGGGACACCCAGGGACAGACTGGGACAGACTGGGACACCGAGAGACATCCAGGGACAGATTGGGACAGACAGGGACAGACTGGGACAGACTGGGACACCCAGGGACACCCAGGGACACGCAGGGACACTGAGGGACACCCAGGGCTCAGGGCCCCTCTCAGCTGGGGCTCCTCTTCAGTAATAAAAAGGCTTTCTGCTGCCCAGCTGTGTGTTTTCATTAAGTCCAAAAGAGTTTAATGCATTCACAGTTTAATATATTGAAGATGCTCCCTCTGGTTGAAATTATCAAATTATCACAAGCTACTGTGCAAGGAAAAGATGTGCAGACAGACACGGAGAGGAATGGAGGCAGCACAGCTGCCTGAGCTAAACATCCTCAGGAAACCAGGTCCAGAACAGGGGGATGCTGCTGCTCTGGGGGTTGTGGACTTGGACCTAAACTCCACAGTCAGATCCCAAACTGCAGAACAGGGACCCCAACTTCCCTGTCACACCCCAATGAGCGACACCAGCATCCGCACGGAATCACAGAAACATGGAACGCTTTGGGTTGGAGGGACCTCAAAGCCCCTCCAGTGCCACCCCCACCATGGGCAGGGACACCTCCCACTGTCCCAGGCTGCTCCAAGCCCCAATGTCCAACCTGGCCTTGGACACTGCCAGGGACAGGGAGAACATCCATGATAAAATCCTTTCCAGCCCCTCCCTAACACTCTCATCAAACACCATCAACTGTACACCTTGTCCAGCTGATGGTGAAGCTCATCACAAGGGGATTTACAGCACAGGAGCTCTTTAGGGTGATGAATTTGTCCATCGCTGTTTGGGTCAAGCAATTTTTAACTTCTGCACCAGCAGAAGACTCTCTACAGCTTTATTGCCCCTTTATCCCCATCAGAGCTGCTGATTATGTGAAGAAAAGCACTTTATGTGGACTGGTGCCAGGTGAGTCTGTGCAGTTTGCTCCTCCACAAAGGCAGATTCGTGGGTGCTGGAGGATGAGCCTGGAATCCAGCAAAGAGTTAAAGGACATGAAAGCCCTTCCAGAAGCAGCTTAGTGCACACAGGCAGAGCAATTGGGAAGTGAGCACATTACTGCCTGAGTGAGTGACCCGGAACGTCATCATGACACATCACTATTGTTCCCTCGCAGAATATTTCCTTTGGGAGCAAAATGAGTGAGGAACGAGTTCCCAAATGACTGCTAACAAGAAAAAGAAAAAAAGAAAGAATTGGGGAAGGGGGGAATAAAAGGCAGAAAAGAGCCCAGAAAGGCTTCATAGGCTAAGAGCAAATTACTCTGCAATTCAGCGAGCGATTTCATGGACATGCTGCAGGGATAATGCATTCTGAGTGGCTAGAATTTCATTTAATTCCACTTCATTGTTGAGCATCTTTTCCAGTGGTTTTATGACTGAACACTGTGTGCCCATTTTCCTTGTTCTTAATCTGGTTTTTGACAGTCACGCTGGATATACCGCGTCCGTGTTTGTTTGTGTGACGCCTCTTATGTCCTGAGACAGAAGCACTAAAAGAAAATGTTCACAAATGAACCTTAATTTTTCTCCAATTGCTGTTCAGGCTGGTGACTGAAGGTTTTTGTCTCTGCTGTGCACCCAGGGCAACACAGGCTGCCAATCACTCATGGATCAATTAACTGATCCATCAGTCTGCTTTTCTACCTTGCAGAAATCCCTGCAGTTGCCTCCAATGACCGAGCGGGCACAAAGCTCTGAGAACCTCAGCTCAATGGCATCTGCACTGCTCCAGAAGGAACTCTGGGACAGCCCTGTGTGGCAATCAGGAGGATCTCTCAGTTTTCTGTAGCTTCCTCGTGAAGCCAGAAGAAACCTCAATACTTTGAGCAGATTAACAGAATTATTGAATGATTTGGGTTGGAAAGGATCTTAAAAATTGTCTTGTTCCCTCTGCCATGGACAGGGACACCTTCCACTGTCCCAGGCTGCTCCAAGCTCCAAGCCTGGCCTTGGACACTGCCAGGGATCCAGGGGCAGCCACAGCTGCTCTGGGCACCCTGTGCCAGCGTCTCACACCCTCCCAGGGAACAATTCCTTCCCGATATTCCATCTAACCCTGTTCCCTGGCAGCTTGAATCCATTCCCCTGGTCCTGTCACTTCAGGCCCTTGTAAGGAGTGTAATTTTCTGGACCAGTCCTGGACCATTTGTATTTGCCATAGTGCCACCAGCTGGAAACATAAAATTATTCCATTTTTGTAGCCTTTTTGTTTTATTCTCTTCTCTTTCTGTGGTGGCTGGATCAACCTGGTTTCCTTGGCAATAGCAATATGACAGCAAAATTGTCCCAAGTTATTTTTCTCTTGGATTAGTTCCATCCTTGGAAGGTCTTTTTCTTACAGAGAAAGACAGGGAGCTTCTCGGAACATGTTAATTCCTATTTGCTTCCCCAAAAGCCATCTTTGGAAATTAAACTGACCCTGTTCCTCTGGCTGTGAGCTGTCCGTGCTGGGGGAGCGATGCCTGGAGAGGAACGGTGGCATCCCAGGGGTGCTGTCCCTCCAGGAGAGGGCGGCCACGGAGGCAGGACAGTGCTCAGATCTGCTTGGATGAGAGATGTTTCCTGCAATTGGGGATAATTGAGTGTTTTCTTGTGCAGCCCCATCTGCCCGTGGCCACTGTTCTCTCCTGCTTTATAATTAGCTCCTGCACTGTTGCAAGGACTGATTTGTCATTCTGTCTTTGTACCATTTCCAGCACAATGGAGCGCTGATACAAAGCACATTTCCATGTAAAACCACTATTTGCAGATCAAGTAAAAAGGACAGCCTGACCTAAAATCCCATTTTGGCCCCGTGGTAAAACGAAGGCAACAATTACAAATAAAAGGACAATGGAGGAAGAACAGAACTGGGAAGATGGTAATTAGCAAAAATGAGAAGCTGTGAAATTCAAATAGTTCCCTCGGAAAACTGAAGACATTGAGGAAAGTCCCAGGAACAAAGAATTGCAGAGCATGTTAGACCCACGAGGGATGTCAGCAATGACATTTGGCTCTTTGCTGGTGGGAGAGAAGAAAGCAATAACCTGTTCTCCAGCCCTCAAAATGTTCTCACCTTCCTCTCCTGGTTTTAAAATTAAAAGAAGAATTATTTGTATTTCATGAATATGATTAGGAATAATTACCAAGGAAGATATTAAGAAAATACTAGGAATGAGCTTGTTTTAAAATTATTAGGTCATTTTAATGCACTTAAAATGTTGGCTGAGGGGGAATCTGCACAAGAAAACCCTGCATGGCTTAGCAGGAGCTTTTACTCCGAGTAAATGAAGTACTGGCCGTGGCAGGGACGGGAAGGATTTTACACAGACAATTTCAAAGTTACCCAAAGAGATTTCAGGAATGCAGACTGTGCTAGGGAATAGGGTTAAGGGGTCTTGGTAAGCAAGAAGAGCACCAGAAATTCCAGCGTGGGGCTGCAGCACAGACATCAACAGAGACCCTGGAGAAAACGAGAAGGGAGTTGAAATTAGGAAAGGAGAAACATTTTCTGCTTCAGTGAGAGACGCCGGTGAGGCTGAGATGAGTAAACCAGCCAGTTGGCTGCTGTCACTTTTAAAAAGGAGTTTGGGGAAGGATCGGAAGAGAGTCCAAAAAAAAAGGTGTAAGAAAAACTACTGGGGATCTGGAGAAAGTGCCTTGCACTGAGACTTTCACAATCCAATCTGCTTAGTTTATTAAAAAAAAAAAAGAAAAGGAAGATGGAGAGGTGACTAATTTGATTAAGGTGTGTAAGTACTTTCATAGGGAGAAAATTGTGGTGAGCAAAGTAGTCTTTAATCTTGTGGAGAAAGGAATATTTATGACTGGAAGTGGAATCCTGACATATTCAAATAGAAATAATTTTAACAGAGTGATGGACCAGGTGAAGGCAGTGCCATGGAAAGTGCTGCATCTCGCTGCTGCTGAAGGCTTTCAAATCAGGACTGAATTTCTACCTCAAGGAGTCACTCATGATTTCAGCCTCTCAATCTGTTGCTAACCAGCTAAATTCAGTAACAAATTAGAGGTCAGATGAGATGGTCAGCGGTGTCTCGCAGCCTGGAAGCTGCTGCATCACCAGCACAATGCTCCGAGGTTTGGCCGTTTCATGGCATTTTTAGGTGTCAGGATTCAGTTCAGCTGCTGCTCTCCTAAGCACCCTCTCTGACCTCTGGGTGTCACATCCAAGAGCTCGGACAGAGCAGTGGCCATCTCAGCTCAGGGAATTGGGATTGCTCAGCCTGGGCAAGAGAAGGCTCGGGGGTGACCTTGTTGCAGCCTTTCAGTGCCTGAAGAGGAGCTGTGAGAGAGGCAGAGAGACGCTTTGGGCAAGGTCGTGTAGTGACAGGACAGGGGGGAATTGCTTCAAAGTGACGGAGAGAAGCTTTCGATGGGATATTGGGAAGGAATTGTTCCCTGGCAGGGTGGGGAGGCCCTGGCACAGGGTGCCCAGAGCAGCTGTGGCTGTCCCTGGATCCCCGGCAGTGTCCAAGGCCAGGCTGGACACTGGGGCTTGGAGCAGCCTGGGACAGGGGAAGGAGTCCCTGCCCATGGCAGGGGGCGGAACTGGATGATATTTAATGTCCCTTCTGACCCAAATCATTCTCTGATTCACTGATAAAAAACAACCTCACAAGGTGCATTAAGGAGTCTGGCACACCTCATCCAGGGAGGCCTTCATCAATCCTGGGGCTTAGGGGAGAGCCTGGGAGGATTTTCACTCGCTGAAGAGGCTGGAAGGGCACCCGGCCGGCAGCTTTCCAAGGACAGAACCTCTGGGTCGGTGTGAGCACAGCACCTGCCCCCGGGGCTGCGGCCCGAGAGCTGCCACAGACCAGGGCGGGGATCTGAAGGTCGGAAAGGGGAGAGGGAGGAGTGGCAAACTGCTCCTGCCCAGCTGGCAGAGTTTGGAGGCAATGTCCAAGCAAGTGGCAGTGCAAGGACACTCTGTGTGCCTCTCTGCACTCCAGGGAGAGCCCTCGGAGCATCGGCCTCGCCCCACTCAGGGCTGGCCGGGCGCTCACGGCCCCTCTGTGCCCTGCTCCGAACCAGCCCCGGAGCCCCCGGAGCTCGGCTCCTGCCCCTTTGGAACACACTGGGGAGGCCTCTGGGGAGCGCCGCCCCAGCTGAGGCCAAGCAGGCTGAATTCCAGCACTGAGGGAGAGCCGAGCTGCCAGCTGGGACCTGGAGCTTGCAGCATCCACGGTGCGAGTGTCATCTCACTGGAGCAGAAAATAGGAACGTGGTGAGCCATCACGTGGCCTCCTGCGAAGATTGAAGTGCTACCAGGGGTTTCTATTTGTGTGCATCTCCTCGTTTCCTAATTACCATGTTTTCCCCCCAGTCCTTTCAGCAATAAATAAATAAATAAATAAATAAATACACATTCCCATCCCTGGAATAAGAGCTGGAGCATCTCTTTAGCCCACAGCCCTTCTCTGGAACTCACAAGACTCGGGCTGGCACCAGTGACCATGGTTTGAATTAAAAAGATGTAGAAGGGAATTTAAAATCACTGGGCCAGATCATCGGCTGCTGCAAGTCAGTGAAGACCAGTTGAAGCCAATAGAACCGCAATTGTTTCGATTAAGCATGGAGATCTGACTGTATGCAAAGGAAGCCATGCTCAACCTCACTCGTACCTCCAAGCTCTCACTATTTGCTGTCCTCTGCAGTAAAAGAGGTTAATTATCATCATCTAGAAGCACTGGAGTGAAATTAAGTAAAGGAGAATTTAGGAGGCATGTCAGGAAGCATTGCCTCGCTGTAGCTCTGCTGGCACAGCACATTCTCACCAGGAAAGGGAGGGATGGCTGATCACCTGTGCCTGTGGAACTTGGGGTGCTCAAAGTGCTGGGAAAGATGCTGCAAGGAGCAGCACCTCTCCATCCTAGGAAGCAGCTCTGCTATCTAGATGAGCTGCTCCAGTTCTTTGATCCCCTGTTTCTGAGTGATCACATTTCCCAGTGGGAGTGCTGAACACGGCACAGGCTATCTGAGTTATTATCCAAGCAAACACTCTCATTCTCAAAATCTGGGAAGTTTTCCAGCTTAATTAACATTAACATTTGTTTTCACTAAGCCGTCTGTCAATGTGCCACCAGAAGCACTAAATATGAGCTCTGAGCTCTGAGCACACACACGGGTAGGTAGCAATTCAGGTGGAGCACGGAGCTTTATTTCCCAGCTTTGTTCCTTACAAGGTTCGTTATTCCTCGGCTCTGTAAATCATCCCCTCCTCGAACTGCAGCAGCCTCTCCCTTGACACACGGTCTCATTGAAAGCTAATGACCAAACATCCTGTAACATCCTCGCCTCAGCTGTACCCAGACACGAGCCCTGATTGCCTCTTGCTGGTGCTGATGTTGGCTGGAAAGGGAAGGCAAAAGGAAGATGGGTTTCAAGTGGCATTCTGTCCCAGTTCTCCTCTCAGATCTGTTTAGATGCAGATTTCTTACATATCACAGAATCCCAGAATGGTTTCGGTTAGAAGGAATTTTAAAGCCCATCCAGTGCCACCCCTGCCATGGGCAGGGACAGCTCCCACTGTCCCAGGCTGCTCCAAGCCCCGTCCGACCTGGCCTTGGATCCAGGGGCAGCCACAGCTTCCCTGGGAAAGCTGTGCCAGGGCCTCCCCATCCTGTGCAGTGAATGCACAGGGATTAATTCTTCATCTTCTTGGGGTCTTTTCCCTTTGGTCACCTTGTGGCTTTGGTGACAATCAGTTCTCAAAGGATGGAGAGACAGTGATTGAATCCACCGCAGAAGGTGGCTGAGATTGGCCAGGTTGAGAAACAGGGATACAAAGTGGGACAGGTCTCACTCGTGGAAGGTGACACCAGGACTTGCAGTGCTGACACAATCACACCCCGACCCTCCGAGCTGACAGCAGCTGAACAACCTTTGGGCAATTTCCCACATCCCCCCTGCGAGCAGCTTTAACCTTGTCCGACTGACACACATCAACACTGGCCTTACCAACCTGGACAGCCTTCAGATGTCGTGGCTGGATGGGGCTCTGAGCAGCCTGGGCTGCTGGAAGGTGTCCCTGCCCACAGCAGGGAGTGGATGGGCTTTAAGGTCCCTCCCAACCCAAACCATTCTGTGACTGTGTGATTCTGTCCTCTCCTGGAGCAGCTGCTGCTGGGAAAGCTGCATGAGACAAACAGGTTCTTCCTCATCTCTGAGCTTGCTCCATCTCCTCTTTACTTTGTTTAAAAGGCCAATTCATTTCTTCCATCCCCAGCAACAAACAGGGTCTTCCTGGGTGCTTGGCCTGAACCCTGGACCAGTCCTGATCCCTTCCCCTGAATCCTGGACCAGTCCTGATCCCTTCTCCTGATTCACCGGATCCCAGCACGGCTCCTCCCAAGCAGAGAGAAACCTCCCACAAACATGGCCAGAGGTTTGGCTCAGGATTTCAAGGTCAGAGTTCCTCTACTTCCTCAGAGTCAACCTTTCCATTCTGCTTGAACCTCCCATGTGGAAAAGGCCACAATGACTTGGCTCCATCCATGGCTGTGCCAGGACACGGCAGAGGGAAGAGCTCAGCTACAGCCCCCAGGTGCATTGCCTGGGGCTGTGTCACTGGGCCAGAGCGAGAGGTTTCTCACAGACTCTGCAGAGCCTGGGAGCTCTGGGTGCTGCCCTGTTTCTGTGGGGAGGAGATGGCTCCTCTCGAGATCTTGTGCCTGGTGCTGGGCTGGAAGTGGAGCTGCCCCTCCATCCTCTGCTTGGCAACAGAAGGAAAGGTTGGCATGGCAACTTCTTCTGACGCGGGCAAGGTTGTTAGAAAAGGACTGAGATCAGCTGTTGTCTTGTCCACTGAGAGAGGGACAAGAAGGAACACAGCTTAATTTGAATTAAAAGAACCCCTCAGGGCTGTGAATATTCGATATTCCACAGTGAAACGTTGCACCCGGCTGGCGGGGGAGGCCACAGCGTCTCCTCACTGAACCTTTGATGTGTGGGAAGGATAAAGCTGCCGGGGCTGGTCTGGATTCGCTCAACCCCTTCAGTGCTGAGCCTTGAGCAGGGCCTTGTCTCGGTGCTATTTCAGCTTCAAGGGCTCCTCAGGACCTTGGGCTCCTCTCCGTTTGCATTGACACACAAGAATCTCTCAGTTTCCCAGTTGCTCCCTGGCTCTGCCACGCTGCATCAGAGGCCATCGAATCTCAGCACTCACACCTCTTGCACCCTGCTGTGGCACCGTGCCCTGTCTCATTGCCCCGCTTCTGCCTTTGTTCTTCAAATTCCCAATGAACAACTAAACTGCTCCCAGTTTTCCGAGTTGAATTCACCTCCTTCCATGGAATCACAGAATCACGGCATCACAGAATGGTTTGGGTTGGAAGGGACCTCAGGGATCATCCAGTTCCACCCCCCTGCCGTGTCCACTAGGTCAGGAGTTTACCAACTCCTAAACCGAACCAGGAACCATCTCTCTTGCACCCAATCCTTCCTTCTTTCTCCTTCTCCTCCTACAGGACATCCTGCAATTACCAACCTGAACTACACTGGGTGGCTGCTCTTGGAACTTGAAATATTTCCACTTCACAGTTCCAAATTCTGAATTAGAAATGTATCTTTGGAGGGCCCAGGTGGGGCAAGATAAGAGGTGACAGCTGGAGGATCCCACCCTAAGTGAATACATACTGATGGATGGGATTCTTTGGGAATTTTAACTCTTATCAATCAGTTTGAAATCTCCGTGAGTTCTCAACCAACCTTGCTTCTGTCTTCCACCTAAAATATCTGGACTGAACAGCAATTATCCAGAAAACAAGGGATCATCTCCCTGCAGCTGCAGAGCACCCTCAGTGTTGAATGCATTCCAAATGGACACAAAAAACGTGGAAAACCAGTCAGGGACATCGGCAACTGAATTCACCCCAGCGCAGGCCTCCCTTGTGCCCTGCTCTGCAAGCTGAGCTCTGTACGAAACAAAACCATCCCATTAATTCGGAATCCCCCGAGAGAATAGATCTGTGGTCCTTTGCAACTGCTCTCAGACCCTCCATGTCTTTTCCTAGTCCATTGTTACACCCGTTCTTAGCCCTTTCAGGGCTCCCTGGGTGAGGCAGGGTCTGATGTGCTGGCTCTGAAAGCAGAAGTTCTGAGAGATCTCAGCCTGTCCTTGTCTGCAGGGACACTCGTGGTCCGACAGAATGGAGAACAGCAGACTTTGGGATGGAATTCCTTAGGACACCCCAGCGGGGCAAGGAGGAACCTCAGACTGAAAACATCAGACCAGGAGGAGAAATAGGAAAAATGACCACAGAGAATTTCCTCCGGAGGTTTAGACTTCAACAAGCACAAAGTTGGGAGCAATTGTTTCCAGGAGGACCAAGAAAGGATCAGGATGGTGCTTCCTATGGGTAAGGAGGGCAGAATTCATGGAATCATGGAATGGCCTGGGTTGGGAGTGACCTTAAAGATCATCTAGTTCCAGCCTCTGCCAATCCAATTTATTCTTTAACTTCCCCTGGTTGAAAAAAGTAAAACAAAACCCACAAAACCACAAGGCAGAATCTCGGTCTCCCCACAAAATAAATAATAGAAACAAGCAAACCTCAAACCTTTCTGATCCCAGCACAGAATCTCAGCCTGCTATAAACACTGCTGGATTCAAATATCGAGAATATTCAGTGCATCAACAACAAAATATAATCCATGTTATTTCATCTGACAATGCACAGAGGACGAAAATAGAAAGGCCCGCTCCATTAAGCTTTGCATCTCCAACTGCACTGAAATTATAATCAACAGCTTCTTCAGGGCAAGGGGAGAGAAAACAAAGGAAGGCAGAAGGAAAAAGAAATACATGGAGGGGTTTTTTTCCCATGGCACTTAGAAGAAAATAGTTCCAGCCCTTTTCTGCCCCCCTGGACAAGGGGTTTTGCTGAATTCTGGGGTCTTGCCCAAACCCTCTCATTTTCCAGCACTGCACATGGAGCTGCAGGCCAGGAGCCAGAATCCACCAGCAGCAGCCACACAGCTCCCTCTGATCCCCTCCCTCCTTCCCTGCCCCGTCCCAGCTTCCCTGGTGTCAGACAAGCCCCAGGGAGAGCCTGGACTGAATCCTGCACAGTCCATCCATGGGTAGGAACGTTCAGAGTGGGAGGTGTTAGGACAAGTTTAGGGTGGAGGGCCCTGACCTCCAGCCCTGATCTCTGCACTGCCCATTCAGGTCTCTCCTCTCGTGTTCTGAGGCCATAGTAAGATGTCATTGGTCCCTTTTGGTGGCTTTCCGGTGACATTTTCCAATAGACACTGGAATATCACGCAGAATATTTCCATCTTCTTCTATTTTTTTTTTTTTTTTACTAGCCAGAAATGGTTGAGTCACCATTTTAAAAGACAAAATTTTGTGGAAAATCAAACCAATGAACCAACAAACACAGAGTTTGCAATGACAATTTTATTAGTTTTTCCTGGCATGACCTCACCCCTGGGATGTAGAAAACAGGAGCTAACTTCTCTGAGCAAGGCAAACTAGAAAAGTTTAGAAAAATCAGTTGCTCCACGCTGCTTTCTTTGGAGCGTGTCTATAATCCCCAAACTCCTTCTCCAGGTTCCCCAGGTTCCCTGCAGCTACAGAATCTGAGTCCTGTTATTACCTTTTCTTTCATCATTGATTTATGTAAATTAAATAGGAAGAAATACCAGCACTCCAGCCAAAAAGAGAAATGCCTCTTTTACAGGCTTAATATTTCACATCGAGTATTCATCCTTCCCTGTGAGCAACTTCTTTCCTGGCCTCTCACATTATATTTTTACCGATAGCATTAAATGCTGAATGTAGGCAATATCTTTGATATATGGACAATTTACAACACACACAGAGAACCTTGACAGGACTCTTTTTTGTTTCTTTATCATCTTGTTCATAAATTACAGCTGCTCCAGGAAGGGGCTCAGCGAGGAGGGCTCAGGGCCATGCTGGAGGGGTGGGAGCGTGGTCTGGGTGTGACAGAGACCCGGTGGAGCTGCAGTGGGGGCACAGATCTCCTGGATACACTGAGGCACCTTCCCTGTCACCTGGGGGTTGTTTGTAGCCTCATAGGGCAGTTTGAATTTTTTTCAGTGCTCTCCTGAGTGCTTTCCTTTTTTTTGGGACAGCTTGGGAAGGGATTGCAGTGGGGGAAGGTGATGGGATGAATTCATGCAGGAACAGCCACACCAAAGGCTCCTCCAGCCCAGCTGTAGACACAGACTCCTGTAGCTGGTGACAGACAGCAGCTGCCACCTGGGGAGACCTCAGGAAGGTTCTAAGGGACTGGGGGACTTTGCTGTCCTCCCAGGACACCCCTGACACGCTGCTGCTCTTTGTGCCACCAGTCTGGGATGGCTCCAGTCCATTGGCAGCCCACACCTTGCCTGTCCAGTCCCCCTTTTCCCCACTTACACCACATTTACACCACAGGCAAGGTGCCAGACTTGCCTTTGTTTGTAGCTGCTGCAGACTGAGCAGAGCTGGCAACTTTTCTCCAGCATCAGAACATCAAGAGCTGTGGGGCCCTGTCGGGGTGCACCCAGGGACAGGATGGGGCTGTGTCCCTGAGTGACCCCAGAGTGCTCGGGCAGGGGTGGAGGTGTCTCCACCATTCTAACAGGGCCCAAAGCCCTCAGACACAGAGCTGAGGCTGACTCTGAGCCCCCTCCACTTGAGAGTGGGACCAGTGGAGCCCTCTTGCCCTCTCTCCTCCAGCTCCCTTCGAATTCAGGACAGATGCCACTGGCAGAGAGCACAGAGAGGGAGCTTAACCTTCCTCGTGGGGATGAGAAGGGAGCGTGTTCAAGGCCTCCACTTGTGGAGGGGAAAAGCAGATGGAAAGAACAGAATTGGGTGAAAACCAACAAGGAGAGGGACAGATCAACTGTGAGTTTCCTCCTTCTCTTCCTCATTCTTCTTTTTTTCTTGGGCTCTTGAGCAACCTCGTCTTGTGGAAGGTGTCTCATGGCAGGGGGGTTGAAAGCAGATGGGCTTTGAAGCCCCTTCCAGCCCACACCATCCCGTGATTCTCTGATTCTCTGAATAAAACCCTTCCCTGGGTCACAGGAGCAGCAGAATGGAGCACTCAGCGATTGCCACAAGGGGTGGGGTGGTGGGAATGAGACTCCAGATGCCGAGTCCCAGTGTGTGAACTGAAAACACTTGGAATTTTGTCCCGAAACTCTCAAGCCACCCTGCTTAGCTGCTGCTCTGGAAACACAAACCTCTCACCTGGAAGTGTCACATGAACACATCCAAAGCACGCAGGGAAGTGGCCCCTCAGCAATGGTGTCAGAGCTTCCCGAGCTCTGGGTGCTCCCCACTCCTGGAAAAGGCACCATCCAGTCCTGGGCAAGGAGAACACAACTCCCATGGCCTGCTCAGCTGGGCTGCAGTTTGAGGTCACAGCCCGTTTCTAGAGGATCATTTCAGAAGACAGCACTACATGTGTTAGTGGTAAATTGTTTAGTGCTGAATTAATCTCACTCTTCATGCATCTGTAGTCATTTTCTGCTGGCTGTAAACAGCATTTCTGTGCATAATTGTGTATTACCCCCCGGGGCCTGGTACAAACAGAGCTCCTGTTTAAAACAGAGTTGTTAATCTGATTGCCTTTTTTTGTTTTTCAAGTTACAGGTCAATGCACACCTGGTATAAAACATCTGTATGTGAAATTCCAGCAGCCCCCTCCGTGCTCTCTGAAGTCCTGGGTCCCACCTGGCTCCTGGATCACGGTTCTGGAGCTGTTATGGATTAGGATAAACACAATGTCAACACTGACAGCTTTGGCACAGGCTTTCCTAAAAAACAATTGTCTGAGTGCTCTGTCTCTAAACCTCCTTCCACGTGGCTACTCCCACGGATGGATAATCAGCCCCCAGCCGGGCCCAGAGTCCTCCTGTGCAGATTAAATCCTCAGGAAAGGAGAGCCTGCACACATTTGCTGGTTAATGAAGATGCACTGGTGTCAAGCAGCAAAGAATGATGGTGCTCACGCTGAATCCTAGAGCTGCAGTAAAAAAGGAACTTTCCTCTCTTGTTCCCAGCCCCTGCAGGGTCTGCTGCAATTCCCTTTGCCTTATCCTGCAGGGTGCCCAGGGTCTATCATCTTATTTCCAGTCTGAGCCTGGAGAAGGACCATCCTCTCTGAGAACTCTGCTCTTTTCCACCAGAAATGAATGCTTGGTAGCCAAAAATTTGGGACATGCAGCACTGCACAGTGTGATGGAAAAACCTCAGTTTTATTTCCCCCACTGTGTATCAAACATGGAAGTGAAATCTGTAACACCCTGGGCTTCCTCCTCTGGGATCACAATCAGCCCAGCCACTTCTTCACCTGCCCCCACAGAGGGGTTTTCCTGAGCCTGAGGTCCTGTTCCAGAGCAGGCAGTGGACAAATAACACCACAGAATCATGGAATGCTCTGGGTTGGAAGGGACCTTGAAGATCACCATGGGCAGGGACCTCTTCCACTATCCCAGGGTGCTCCAAACCCATCTGACCTGGCCTTGGACCCTTCCAGGGATGGGGCAGCCACAGCTGCTCTGGGCAAAAGCCACAGGTACAAAGTGGCCCTCGCATTTGTAACTTGTCCATCTGGTGCTTTCCATGATGGAGACACATTTTAGTGTTTCATTTGCAGGAAAGGTATCCTTCAGCACAGACCTCCCCTGGCTGTGACTGCACTCGATGGTCAGACTCTCCTGGAGTTAACAAGTTTAACTCCAAAAGAGCAGCTACAGGGCCTGTTACCAGAAAAATGTTGCCTCTAATTCCTTGACCCTTCTCACAGCCCCATCGGATGCTTCTGTTTCCCCTCTCTCCTGCAGGGCTCGTGCTCTGGCATGAACCAGAGCCATGAATTCATTCAGAAGCAGAAGACTTTAATTTCATTAGTGCTAAATCCCTCGTAGAAGCAAACCCAGTAGACAAAAGAGGAGCTGAGGATTGGGAAGTCGGAGATCAGCCTTCATGGTAACTCATGGGACTCATGACAACACGTCAGTGCACAATAAAATGTCACACCATGAAAAATCCTCATTGTCTGGCCATAAATCCTTCTCCCAGATGGGTTGTCTCCCCATCTTCTGCCCTGCTAAAGGCCACAGAGCTGCTCAGAGTCGCTTGGAGAGGTCCCTGAACAATGTGCACTTCAGGAAGGGAGCCAATACCCTCCATGCTGGGGCCTGGGAGGTCATCCCTTGGCCCTGGTGGGATGTGGGGTGACATTTCTGTGGAGCTGGGGCTGGCACTCGGAGTGTCCGTCAGTGGAGAGGCACAGCTGGTGCCTGACCCCACAGTACAGCCGTGAGGAGCAGCAAAGTGTGGTCTGTGCTCACTGCCCCGACTGAGTTGCTCACTCTTGTCTTCCATGCCAACGTGGGGCAGCTGCAGCAGCAGCAGCTGCAGGGAGCTCCAGGTGCTGGAGTGTCCTGGCCTTGGAACACTCACAGAGGACACAGAGATCCCTCACTGAGCTCCTTGGGTGGGTGCTGCAGCCACCAGCCCACTGCAGCAGGACAGAAGGTCCCTGTTCCCTGCTCCAGATGTGGTCCCAGCCAGGCCTGTTTGGGAAGGGGGATCCTGTGCTGCACCAGGCAGAGCTTTGCTATTGCCTGCACGTGGCCTGGGATAAGCATTCCCCACGGATCAGCAGATCCGGTACCTCTGACTTCAGCACAAGCAGGAAAAGGCTCTTCATAGTCCATCCTAAGTCACAGCATGAAATGTGGTTTGGGAGTCGATTTTCCTCGCAGAAAAGAGGGGAAGAGGGTGGTGATAACGTGGCCATTCCCCTCCTCAGAGCACAGAACGAGGCCAGTGGTGAGAGGGACACTGTCACCTGGTGGGAGGGACACTGTCACCTGGTGAGAGCTGAACTCCAAGTCCCCAACAGAACACGACCTCAGCTCCACTGCTGCCTGGCAGAGCTGTGTTTTAGAGTGCTCAGGGGTCTCTCTGAAATAACATGATCAGGTCAGTAGTTGCCTCTCTGAGCACAAAAACATCTTCCTCCTTGCAAAGATGGGCGTTGGGACTGGCCAGATGTCCCCAGGCTGTGCGTCCATACCGGACAGATGGACAGCTGCTTCCAGCCACACGGAGAAGCTGCTCTTGGCCATGCAGGCACCACGGCAAAGGGTGTGAGAGCCCAGCAGCCAAGCTGGCAGCAAAGCTGTTCTCTCTGGGATCCTGGACACTGCCAGGGTGTTTGCCATGTGCAAAGGAGGCCGTGTACAACGAATACCTTTGGGATTGCTGCCTCCAGGCACGTGCAGGCAGCGAGTTTGCTTCTTCTCCCACTGAAATCACCCAAAGCTTTTTCACTGGCATGGTAGGAACCAGGATCAGGCCATGAAAGACAAGTTTTTCCTTTGGATGATTTGAGCCTAAGTAAAAACTGCTTTATTCCATCCCTGTGGGAGGGAGCAGCCCCAGCTCCAGCTGGAGTGCTGGAGGAGACTGCATTTCCATTTCATGGAGAAACCATCCTAAAATAGGCTGGGGAACAACTGGAGCATGGGGAATTCCCATCTCAGCCCAGATGTTTCCCATAATCAGCCCTTGCTCTGGCTGACTGGTCTCATTCAGCTGCCCAGGAGCTTTCCATCTTGTGTTTGGATGAACATTTCGTTGCCCATCTGAATGCTTGGTAGCCAAAACCTTGGGACGTGCAGCACTGAACAGTGTGATGGAACAACCTTCACCTGCTGCAGGCTCCTGGGCTTGCCTCCAGGGAGGACAAATGTGACCTTTCCAACTGTTTTAGGACAGGGCTCCCCAAAACACCCACGGACAGACTCAGAGTTCAGAGCTAATCAGAGCTGCTTCTCTTTCATTTCATACACCAAATAAAACGGATTCTTTCTAACAGCTTCCTGTGGTGGAAAAGTCGCCTGGTCTGTGTTGAGTGGATCATTCTTGAAACCAGCCATGGACCTTTCAGTCACACAGGGACTCAGGAGGGCATTTTCAGCCCATTTAAGCGTGGTGCAGAAAACCTTTAGATTTATATGGCACAAGAATGAAATGTCTCGTCTTGTGCCTGGTCCTCATTACATTCTTGATATGAAGAAGTGACTTCATTGTGATTTCAGTCTCAAGTGAAATCTTTCCTTCCTGTGGATATGGTGGGAGCAAAGTGGGATCTCCAGACTTTAAGCTGCATTGGGAGCTGACTTTGCTGGAGGGTTTTGTCTCTCATAATGCAAAAGGCTTTTCTTTCCTGCCTGAGCTGAGCGATGCCTTGTGAGAATCAAGGGCTGATTGTGCCGTGCTGCAGTTCAGCCGAGGAACAAGGTCAAGAGTACAGAGATGGCAGTGGGCAAAATAGCATCCTGAGGAATGTGTCCAATGAGCTAACACATTATCAAAGGACGTGACTTCCAGCAGAAGACTGGCAATGAACTCAAAGCATCTTCATTTGGGAATTTAAGTGGGTTGAAATTCCTGAAGCCAAACACTCTGGCATATCTGGGTTTCTTGGAATTACTAGGCTGAAGAAAAATTTGGAGTGTCAATGTTTTTGGCCCAGTTTGCAAGAGAAAGCCGATGTTGGTATTTTCCTGGGGAGGAGAGGGAATTCTCCATTCTTTTCTGCTGAAAGGAGTCTTGACATTTCAGAACAGGTGCAGGATCCCTCAGTTACAGAAGAGGGGATCTGTAACCACTGGCAGTGGAGGGTTGGAGCATTTGTCCCCCAGGGTGGCCCTTCCTCCACTCCTTTTGCTCTCCTCTGTCTCTGAAAATACAGAACCTCACTGCAGCTCTCAGCCAGCAGATCTCGTTATCCCTCTGTGCCACAAAAACTGGAGAGCTCTCTCGCTTCAGATTAGTGTTCCCGAGCAGGTACTCACAGGCAATGATAAATTACCCCTTCACCTTTCCTCACAACACCGGGCAGCAGCAGCCTCCCACCCTCAGATGTGTGTCCTCCCCTGCTCCTGCCATCCCCATCCACATCCTCCAGCTGCTGCTGCGGCTCTTCCCTGAACTGTCTCCAATTAAAGAGCTTCCTCCTGGGGTTCCTTCTGGAGCAGAGACAGAGGGAACTGAGCCCAGCCAGAGCCAAAGCCCCCTGTGCCCCCCAGGTGTCCCTGGGCTGCTGCTGCTCCCCGTCACCAGCAAACATCTCCCGGGTCCTGTTTCTCATCACATTTGGTGTAAGATCCTCCACAATTCCTCTCCAAGTCACACTCATCTCTCCTTTGCCCAGAAGGGCACCCAGCACCTAAAACCCTCCTTGCTCTCCTCTGCTCACACCGCCTGCTCCAAGGGACACACTGCCCGCAATGGCCCCAGGTTGCTGGAGTGATGAGGGTGACAAGGCTGATGCAGGGATTGTGCTGGCATGGGAGAAGTTGGTTCTATCTCATGGCAGGAGAGGTGGTCTAGAAGATCCCTTGGGTCCTAATTTCTGAGCTGGTGTGAGATTCCAGCCCTCAGACAACACCCAAATGGAAGGGAGCCCTGGGAAGGGGTAGAGATCTTCCCCTGGGACTGCAGAGAAACCCCGACAGGTTTCTGCCTTACCCAGTGTGCCACAGAGTCATTTCCGGCGTCCTGACCTGGTGCCACGTCCTCTCCCTTTTCTCTGGCCCAAGCAAACACAGAAATGAGCTCCAGACAACCCTTACAGCCGTTCCTCTGCCACACCTGCTCCCCACCTCCCGCTGCCAGGGCCGGGCAGGCAGCATCCACTGGTAGCTCATCCATCATCTCCAAAAGACCACGTAACACGATGGGAGCTGGAGTCAGAGGCTGCCAGAGAGCAAAGTGCTCTTGGGGGAGATGAAGCTGTTTTACTTCTCCATTACAGCTGACAGCTGGAGCAGAGCCAGGACAGCGGTTTCACGATGTGTCTCTAAATTCCAGGCGGGCTCTGACACACTCCATCAGTGTTAACTCTGCCCACAGGACGTTCCCAGTGAGGAGAAAGGTCCCTTTCAGTCTGCGAGGGGATCGAGCCGAGTGCACAGGACCCTTGGTGGGAATGAATGAATGAATGAAAAAAGTGGTGTTTTGGAAAGGGAAAGAGGCTGCTTTGTACTGGGGCTGGGGGAAGCTGCAAAGGCGGCCTGTCAGCTTCAATGAGCAGCTTCATACGTAGGCAACTGTTTATGGCTCCTTCTAATTGCTGTAATATTCCTGCCACTGCCACAATGCTTTTCTAGCTGCTTCACTTGCTCTGACAAATCAGCTGCCAGGAGAAGAAAAAACAGTGAAGTAAATAATGTAAGCAATGAAAGGAAGGGTGACCGATGCTGCTGATCCCTCATCTCGGCTCTCTGCTGGCAGGAAGGTCCAAATGTCACACAGGGACTGACCTGTCCCATCAAGAACTGGCCTTGTGACCTCCAGCTGTGGCCACTCTGCTGCCTCCTTCCCATGCAGTGCATCTCTGGGTTAATCACAGAATCACTGGGGTTGGAAAATCCCTCCAAGGTCATCGAGTCCAAGCTGTGCCCGACGCCCACCTTGTCCCCAGCCCAGAGCATTGAGTGCCACATCCAGGACTTCCTTGGACACCTCTGGGGATGGGCACTCCAAACCTCCCTGGGCAGCCCCTGCCAAGGCCTGAGCACCCTTTCCATGGGGAAATTGCTCCTGGTGTCCACCCTGAGCCTCCCCTGGCCCAGCCTGAGGCCGTTCCCTCTCCTCCTGTCCCTGTTCCCTGGGAGCAGAGCCCGACCCCCCCCGGCTGCCCCCTCCTGTCAGGGACTTGTGCAGAGCCACAAGGTCCCCCCTGAGCCTCCTTTTCTCCAGGCTGAGCCCCTTTCCCAGCTCCCTCAGCTGCTCCAGGGGTTCCAGCCCCTTCCCAGCTCCGTAGTCAGACTGAGCTCTCCCAGATGTGCACTGTGCCTGTGACACAGGATGTGGTCCTGGGGAAAATAAACTCCTGTTCACTGCCAAAATCTCCTTTGTAATTTATCAATGGTCAAAAAATGGTTTCTGAAAATCTAGGGGCTCAGTTTAGGTGTCTAAGGCTATTTTTCCTCTGTTTGGAAATCCAAATTTGACAAAGTTGTGGTTGGTGGGACTCAGTGTCTTGGATTAGTAATGTCTGAGGTATGGATGGATGTCTCCATGAGATATCCATGGATGATGTGTGTGAACCCTTCGTGGGACAGCAGTGAACCAGCAGATCACAGCAGCAGTGGGGCAGCTGCCCCATCCACTTGTCAGCTGGATTAACAACACCACAAAACATTTCCAGTCCATGGTGGGATAGTTGGGAAAAAAAAAAAACCTTCACTTTCCTTCTTCCCAACACCTGGAGACTGTTGGATGCCCAAGAGTATCACCACTTCATCCTCAGAAAGGAACTTTTCAGTCCCCAAACCTTTGAAGAAAATCACAGACCCATTTATTATTCAAAACCTGCACAAAAGATTTGTTCTGTCGAGATTTGATGGGAAGAGCTCTCAGGAAGCACATGGGGCTCTCATCACTCCAACCACACTGACTGGAGAGCTAGGTGGGAGTAAAACACCTTTGAACTCCCCGCTGCTAATTAGACTTGCTTGGCCTATTGTGCTTAACGAGGATATTGTCTGCAAATTGCTGCCGGTGGCCTTTTATCTCCCAGGAAGGATACAGGGACCTTCCTGAGGCACAGGTGGAAGTGTTGACATGATCTGACTCTCTGCAGACTGAATCCTGAGGTCCTGGCTGGACACAGCCTTGCAGCACAGCATGGAAGCAGAAGGGATAATGTCAATATACCCCAAACATCATGGAATTCTTAGAATATTCATTCCCTTTTATCCTCCTCCCCTTTCTGGAGCCAAGGGGAGCAGGGCTCAGAAGGTTAAGCCCCTTGGGAAATGGCACCTGCAGAGCTGAGGGAGCAGCTGCCTCCTCCTTCGGGCTCCGAGGTTCAATGCTGTTGTCTCCAAAGTGCACAGAGACAAGGACCAGGTGTTCCCAATTTCCCTGCAAATCCCAGCCTGGAGGTGAGCTGGGACAGGACACCACAGGAGGAGGGATGTCTCCCTGCCCTGAAACTGGGGGTACGTGTTCCCCTCTCCAGATCAGGGCTCCTGTGACTGAAATCCTGCCTGTGCCAGGTGTTTGTGGTATTTTCAGGAATCTGAACTCCTCTTCAGCCTCATGAGCAATAAGGTTTGGGCTGCCCCAACCCGAGACATGGAGACTGCAAGTGCCACCACCTGGGCTGATCCCTTCTGGCTCACCTGGTAGCCAGCAGCAAGAGATCCACACCCCCAGATCTGTTCTGGATAATCCTGGTGGGATGAACCATGGAAGTGCCCTAAAGAGAGCTGAGGATGAACACTGCTGCTGGAATGTGCTGGGAGTGTGGTGCTGTGTGAGGTCAGGAGAGGCAACCAGCTCACATCTCCCATTTCCCTGTGGGTGGAAACAGCCCCTGGCACAAAGGGAGGTGGTGGAACATTGCAGAGCACCTCTGCCCCTCACCCAGAGAGCCAGGTCTGGCAGTGCTGTGGAGAATTGCTCCTTCCAGCCACGGCTGTGCCAGGCACAGAACAACTCATGGCTCTGGGTCACTGCTGTGCCTGCTGCTTCCCCTCGTGGAGTGGGAGAGAGAACTCCTGGGAGGCCCCAGCAGCCCAGGACCAGGAAAGGCAAAGCCCAAGGTGTCTGGAGCAGCAGTGGTGCAGGAAGAGAGGACCTGAGGATTCTGTTGTTTCTTCAATACAGATATTGATCTGGAATTGAATCCCACCCTCCCTGCCTTCAGCTGAGCAAGTAGGAGGTGTGTCAAAATTTAAAAAAAAGGAGCAAAGGAGTCACATGGAGGAAGTTAATGCTCCCTGTCTTTCCGAAAATACCGCTCAGCTGGAGAATGAAGGGAAGGATTGTTTGGGTCCCTGCAATCCAAGGCACTGCATGGAGTGTGGCACAAACACTCCTTTTAATTCCAGACACCACTCGGCCTCTCACCCCTCTGTCCCAGAGCAGGGGTGACACTTCAGGCCAGCGTGTGACAGGAGAGCCCTCTGTGACCCAGAGTGCTCAGTCACAGAAACACAGAAACACAGAAACACAGAAACACAGAAACACAGAAACACAGAAACACAGAAACACAGAAACACCACCCCAGCAGCACCCTGGGCTCCCTCTGTGGGGTCTCAGCTGAGGAATGAGCCCTCAGCCACGGGGGAACGCTGCTGCTGCTGCTGCTGCTGCTGCTGCAAACTTCCCACACAGCAGCACAAAGCTTGTCTGTAACGTTATCCCTACATTATCCACTAATTATTTTTAATCTCTCCCTGTGAGGTGTTGGGATCAGGAGCAGAGTTCAGGTGTTTTTTCCTCCCCAAAGCCAGTGGGGAGCAGCCCCGGCCAGGTCAGGCCTCCAGCCCTCAGCTGCTCTGCTGGAGCTGTCTGAGGCTTTGGAGGCATCAGGAGCACGAGCAGTGCCCTCTTTCTCTCCTTCTCCCCTTCTCCGTGCTCCTGGTGATGATCCTTTCTTCAGCCATCCCTGCATCCACAGTGAGAGCTGGGAGCTGCTGGTGCTGGACACCAGCTCACTGTGCTCGGCCACAGGCCAGGCATGGGCCCGTGCCCAGGGCAAAATCGGGGAATGGGAATGGTTTGGGTATGAAGGGACCTTAAAATCACCTGGTTTCCAACCCTCTGCCAAGGGCAGAGGCACCTCCCACTGTCCCAGGCTGCTCCAAGCCCCAGTGTCCAGCCTGGCCTTGGGCACTGCCAGGGATCCAGGGACAGCCACGGCTGCTCTGGGCACCCTGTGCCAGGGCCTCCCCACCCTCCCAGGGAACAATTCCTTCCCAATATCCCATCCATCCCTCTCCTGTCTTTGATAGGACTAAAGCTCCAGAGAATTGATGGTGTAGTTATTAAGAGCCCAGTTGGAAAATCTTCCTTGGAGGTTTCACCCGTCCTGCAGTGGAACATGCTGGGGAGGAGTATTAGATAAAATAAAGAAGTGAAAAAAATTGGAATTTCTGTCATGGGGTAAGTTCTGATGTTTCCTGTTTTGAGTCAGAATGCAAACCTAAGTTTTAAAGAAAATTAAACAATTTTTTTTTTTTTTTTAAGCAACAAAACTCCTAATTACGTTGTTTGGGTTTTTTTCCTAGAAATAACAAAATGTTTCACCTCAGCCTCTTCAGTGAAGTGAAAACATCTGACAGGCCAGAACTGAAGCTCTGTGATTGTTTGTTGAAATGACCCCAAATGCCACTCCTTTCATACACTTGTTGTGGTTTCAGGGCCGGGCCTCTCAGCCCATTTTTTAGGTTTACCAGTGGTTAGTTCATGTCACCTACAGTGCAACCAGTCATGGCCCAGGTGTGTCCGTGTGTCCGTGTGTGCGTCCGTGTGTCCATGCAGGAACTCTTCCCTCTCATCCCAGGGCTATTTTACATACATTCACTTTTTGCCATGGATTTTCACACTCAGATCAACCCAAATCCAGGCCCTTCCTCTGACTGCATCCCAGACAAACTCCTGTAAGACCAAATGGGAATTTTATAGCTAAAAGTGTTTTACAAAAACAGAGTGGGTTTGATTTGCTCTCCTTTCCAGCTGCCCTGTCTGACACTGGAGTCCTGCCAGCACTTGCTGAGGCACAACATCGACCTGAAACATTCAAACATCAAGAGCTGCTAAGAGTTTGAGGCATTTAGTGTCCTTTTCCAAAGGGGATGTAACTGCAGGCAGAGAGGAGGCAGACAATGAGCTGAGTGAAAGCCTTTGCAGGGTGAATGAGGGCTCCTGGCTGGTCCCTGGCTCTGAGCACTTGTTGGACTGTTCACGATCTTTCTCCCGCCGGGGGATTTACTCACTAAAAGGAATTGCTGGCAGTTCTCTCACCACACTTATTTGTTAAATTAGGCTGAGCCATAAATATTTACCTTCCTTTTTATTGCATCTGAGGAACTTCCAGCTCTCTGTAAATGTGGATGTTTATCTGTAAGAGCACAGTACATCCAGGCTGCTGTCAGCTCACCAAGTCCGGTCCCTGGCTGGCCCAGGTGACCCCGGAATCTGGGGCTTTATGGCTCAAATCTCAGTTGAGAATTCAGCAGATGTGCATGGGAGGGGCAGGACTGCAGCCATAGATCCCAAAGCAAGGCCTGAGACATCGGCAAACCCCCAGGGAACAGAAGTACCAGGCTTTAACTCGCTGCTGAAGGCTGGAGAAGCTGGAGCTGGTGCTGCAGGGACAGAGCTGAGAGGGGAGAGGATCTGTGCCCCGGCTTGGCACAGCAGCACCTGGGTGCTGGGACCCTCTGCCCGTGGGGCTTGTGGGCACGGACTCACTGAGCCATGGAATGCTTCGGGTTGGAAGGACCTTAGAGCTCATCCAGTGCCACCCCTGCCATGGGCAGGGACACCTTCACTGTCCCAGGGTGCTCCAGCCCGGCCTTGGACACTGCCAGGGATGGGGCAAACACAGCTTCCTTGGGCACCCAGTGCCAGGGATGGGGCAAACACAGCTTCCTTGGGCAAACACTGCCAGGGGTGGGGCAAACACAGCTTCCTTGGGCACCCAGTGCCAGGGATGGGGCAAACACAGCTTCCTTGGGCAAACACTGCCAGGGATGGGGCAAACACAGCTGCTCTGGGCACCCAGTGCCAGGGCCTCCCCACCCTCACAGCCAGGAATTCCTTCCTAACAGATAATTTAAACAGGCCCTTGTCCCCAGTCCCTCTCCAGCTCTCCTGGAGCCCCTTTAGGCCCTGCAAGGGGCTCGGAGCTCTCCCTGGAGCCTTCCCTTCTCCAGGGGAACGTTCCCAGCTGTCCCAGCCTGGCTCCAGAGCAGAGGGGCTCCAGCCCTGGAGCAGCTCCGGGGCCTCCTCTGGACTCTCTCCAGCAGCTCCACGTCCTTCTGCTGTTGGACTCCCTGAGCTGGGCTGTGCCTCTCCCTGAGCCGGGCTGTGCTCCCTGAGCTGGGCTGAACTACATGAACCCAGCTGTGCATTTCCAAATTGCCACTTTCCTTAATCCCAGCCCTGAAGGCACCATTGTGGTGCACCCGGGAATGGGCTGTTATGTGGGATTGTTGCAGGGGGGCAGAAGAACAAGAGGAGGGTGTTTTTTCGGAAAAGCTCACTGACATTGGAACAAATCAGTGTCTTGATGCTCCTTCCCTGCTTTGCAAAGCGATTACTCTGCTTTAGAACCATTTGTTCTCCTTTGATTTGTCTCCAGCCTTGCTTTGGGGGGAAATTTTATGGAATTTTACTGCCTCATATAACACTTATCGCTGGCAATCAATATTGATTTTAACATAATGTTTTGTTTTAAGACTCCTTTTGTTGTTTTGCATTCATTCTGCATGTTAATAAGGTTTATAAAATCCATGATATTTTCTCCTTTCGTGAAATCTTATTGGGATAATTACCCTGCTCTGCTGACAGATCGTTGTGCCTGAATTATATAAAGAACACCACTGTTATCTGCTTTCCTTTCATCTCTTGAGGGATGCTTTCCTACCTTGACGTGCGGTGTGTGTGTGAATACAGAGTAAATACTGAAAAACTCTTCCTGTGTAACCTTATTTACTTCTGTTCCTCCTGGAAAAGAAACTCCCAAATGCCACCCAGTGCTTCCAGTAGTGTGACCTTTGCTGTAAATAGGAAATCCAGCAAATGAGAAGGGATAATGGCCAAGCCTTTGGGCCAGGGGAGGCACCCCAGGGACGTGTGATCCACACCCAGCAGAGCACAGAAACCTCTGCCCAGCTCTGGAGTGCCGAGGGAGGAGTGTCCTGGGAAAACCCTTCCTGATGAAGGCTCTTTCATGGAATGATGTCCAAGAGTTCTGATCCTTCTGCTTTATGGACGTGCCTGAGAGACAGAGCACTTTGATCACCTCCTGCCTTGCTCATGCACCAGTTTGGGTCTGAGCCCAGGGATGTCTCTACACTTCTGGTATCACTGAATCAGCCAAAGCCGTGGCGGGTCCCACCCCTGCCCTGTGCCACCCCCTCCCCTCTGTGGGACACCTGGGCATTTCCCAGGCTCCTTTCTGGTGCCTCCCAGGAGCTGGACATGAGGAGTCACCTCACATCTGCCCTGGAGGGATGCTGAAGCAGGGACCCAAGACTTTGAACTAAGATCTGCATGCAAAGATCTCAAGCCCATGGAAGGGAAAGGGAAGGCTGGGAGACGTGAGGTCTTTTCCAGCCCTGATGGTTCTGGGGTTCTGTGTGCACAGGAGCAGGGACGAGGCCATCCCAGAAGCTGGACAGTTACAAGATGAGATGGAAAACCGAGAGGAGGACTGTGTCTGACAGCCTTAAGGCCGACCCTAATTAACATCACAGAAAGAGAACTCCCTGGGCAGGGAGCTCAGAGAGCACAGAGCTGGCTGCTCACTGTGACAAGATGGATTTGTCAAACTCTGAATTATTTCTTGTTTCTCTCCTTTCTCGGGGTTGATGCCTCCAGACAATCATCTCCCTATGAATCAGACTACCAAAGTCATTGCTCCTGGGAATCTCTCCTGCAAATGCAGAGCACAGAAAAGATTTTGCTTCTTTCTCGTCTTCCTCAGACCTTGCACCCCCTACAAATTCTCCCTGTGCTCTGTCACAGAGTGCACTGAACCCACGGACAGCTGCGATTCCTGAGCTTCCAGAGACACAGCAAGGTAGGAATGTAATAGATAAAACCGTCCTGCTTTTGGATAATCCCCAGCAAACAGCACTTTCCTTAATCCCTCACAGGATGCTTTATTGTGTATCTGGGCTTTAGCTGCTGTTCCCAGGCATTTGCTCCTCAGTTATTAAGCACAGATCACTGGTAAGTGGCTGGTCCTGCACAAAACAGCCCCGTGAGAGCAGCACTGGGACCACACGGCCCAGGGCTTTCCAGATGTGACAGGGAAGAGCTGAGCACCTCTCTGGGGCCAGTCTGGGGGCCTGGGCTCCCCTTGCCAAGGCTCCAGTTTGCCTCTGCAGTGCTGGGCAGCATCAGCTGCAATCAGGAATAAAGCTCATTGGATGCAAGTTAAATCCAGCTGGGAATCGGTCACCAGTGGTGTCCACCAGGGCTCAGAACTGGGGCCAGTTCTGTTTAACATCTGGACGAGGGAGTCGAGGGCACCCTCAGTCAGTTTGGTGAGATGTGGATCTGCTGGAGGGCAGGAGGTTCTGCAGAGGGATCTGGGCTGAGGCCAGCGGGGTCAGAGCCAAGGCCTGAGTCCTGCACCTGGGTCACAGCAGCCCCTGCAGCTCCAGGCTGGGGCAGAGGGGCTGGGAAAGGCTCTGGAGGTGCTGTGACAGTGGCTGGACACGAGCCCAGGGGTGGGCAAAGGGCCAGCGGCCCCTGGGCTGGATCAGGACCAGCGTCCAGCAGGACCAGGGAAGGGATTGTCCCCCTGAGCTGGCACTGCTGGGGCCACACCTCGAGCGCTGTGCCCGGTTCTGAGCCCCTCAATTCAGGAAGGACATGGAGGGGCTGGAGCGTGTCCAGGGAAGAGAACGGAGCTGGGAAGGGGCTGGAGCCCCAGGAGCGGCTGAGGGAGCTGGGAAAGGGGCTTAGACTGGAGAAAAGGAAGCTCAGGGGGGACCTTGTGGCTCTGCACAACTCCCTGACAGGAGGGGGCAGCCGGGGGGAAGTCGATCCCATTGGCATCACAAGGTAAATTTGACCAGAAGGTAAAATGCCCTGTTTAGGGAATTTAGACTTTCAGTTTTCCTACTCCCAGCAGAACCACAACACATGGAGGATTCCCTCTCTCTCACCTCATGATGTGTGAAACTCCCTGAAAAAAATACTCCACGTGCTTTTAATCTGCTCTGCAGGTTTGGGGGTTGCCTGGCCACTGACCATCCCTAATCCATGAGCCTGGGGCTGTGCAGACAGACTCCATAGGTGGCCTTTTCCCCGGGTGTGTCCCAGCACTGGTGGGAGCAGCAGTGCAGAGCTTTCCTTGTCATGCCCAGATGGAAAGAGAGGTGGGATGTAACACAGCTCTTGGGAGCCCTGCAGGCACAGAGTGATTTCAGAATGCCTGGGCTTTGGTCCTGGTGGGCTGTACCCAGGACTGGAAACCACTGGGAGCTGCAGAGCTGAGCCCAGCAGAGCCCAGCAGAGCCCATCTCCTGCCCCTCCTGCAGAGCCAGGCTGAAGTTCAGCACGTCAGGCACACTCAGCCTGACACTGGCCGAGCAGGAGCCACACGCTCAGCAAACACAGCCCCCCACTAATGCTGGGTTTGCTGCCTTCCCTCCAGCCGGGAGCTCTGCAGAGGAGAGGGTGGGCTGTGGGAAGCAGATGGCACTGCCAGGTGCTCGTGCTCCTGCTCCTGAGGTCACCAGGGCAGCGCTCCCGGGCCATTACCAGCGATGGCTCTGTGGCTGCTGCTGTCCCCACCGTGTGACAGCCGTGTCCCAGTCAGCTCCAGAGCCCGGGACAGATCTGCTCCTTGGATGACAAACCCTGCACAGCACCTGGGCTTTAGTGACAGCACGTGACTCCTGGTGGTGATGTTTTCCAAACCACCATTGCTGGATGGGTCAAATGATGGGAGTTCACCAAGTTCTTCTTTAATGGGGAAATAGAACAATCCAGAAGGTCCCGCTGCCCTGGTTCCACAGTCCCAGATCCACAGGGACCTTGACAGGCTGGAGAAAGGGGCCAACAGGAACCTCACGAAGTTCAACAAGGAGAAGTCAAAGTCCTGCCCACAGGGAGGAACAACCCCTGGCAGCAGAATGTGCTGGAAAACAGCTCAGCAGGAAGGGCCCTGGGGGTCCTGGAGGGCACCAAGGTGACCCTGAGCCAGCAGTGATGGAGGCACAGGGTGTCCTGAGCCGTGAGACAAAGCTGTGCCAGCAGGTCGGGGAGGGGATCCCGCCCCTCTGCACAGCTCTGCTGAGGCCTCCCCTGCAGCACTGTGACCAGTTCAGCTCCCCAGCACCACAGAGACCTGCACCTTGGAGAACAGACAGGGTTTGGAAAATACCCCAGGTGTGAGGAGAGCTGGGATCCAGGCAATGCTTCTCCAGGATTTACATTAATCCCTGGGACAGTGCGGGCAGTTTCTCAGATACATGGAGGGGGATGAGTGTTAGGAGGAGTCCACAATCTATGGTCACCTGAGGCACTTCTCAGTGGGGCTGGAGGGAAGCAGGATTGTGGAAAACACAGCAGGAAACACAGCAGTCCAAGAGCAGGTACCAGACAAACCCCCACGTTCAACCCAACACGAGCCCACGTCCCAGTGGGAGTCTGTCCCTCAGCCAGGAGCTGAAACCATCCCCTCTACCCTTAGGAGCAAAACAAAACAAACTTTTAAAAAGCCCTCCCTCTTCTTGGAGTCAAAAATGTGCCAGTTTGTAAGGGCTGACCACGATTTCAATTTCTCTCCTCAGTGGCTGGAAAGTGCTAATATTTTTGGCTCTGTCCCAGCTGACCTGACCTTGCTGACATCCTACATCCCATGAAAATCCTTCTGCAGATCTACACTGCTGATAGTGTCATAAAAAAGCGTGGAAGGGGAAGGAGGAGAGGGACTGGGGAGGGAAGAGAAAGGAATGATTAAACAAAGCAATAGCCAGGCACCCACATAAGAATCTATCTGGGTGATGAAGCTGCAATAAATGTGGCACATCAGAGCTTCCGTATAAATGGTCAGGGTAAAATATATTTTTATATATATGAAAGAGTAGTTTAAAAATTACTCCGAGCCCACATTCGTCCCCCAACAAAAGAAGAAAAAATTGTCCGAAGTGTAGCAGGTTATTGATTTTTTATAAGTCAGGGACAAATTTATTGGAGAGAAAAGTTCATTATTTAGTAATCCCACAGCTCAATCTGCTCCGCTGGCCATTAACCCTCAACAGTTCCCATGATAAACTCCCCGTGAACTCTCCGTGTGCCGCCTCAATGAACTGCAGATGGATTTTGCTGAGGGCTCGTTTGCCTCGCCTGGATATTCATTGTGTTTTTGCTGACACAGGGCTCAGCTCCCCGGGGCCCAGAGCAGTGCCCGTGCCCACCTCAGCTCCCACACACAGCCCCTGCCAAGCCCCCTCCACTCATTCATCCCCTCTGTGGGTCCCATCTGTGCTGACTGGGAAATAAAAGCTGAGCAACCACTTGCAGATGCATTCATTGCACCAACACCCTTCATTTTCCCACAGTTCTTAATTGAATCGGCATCAACAATTCCTGAAGTATAAATATGTCGGAAAAGGAGCTTTTCCATAATTATCTTGGCGTCACTGGTGCTTGGTGGCCTTGTGGGGTTGCCCTTGCAGAGGTAAACCCCACTATGTGCAGCTCCACCCTGGCACCAGTCACTCTGAACTTAGCAGTGTAAGCCTCTGTATCAGGGTGATGGTGCAGCTCAGTGCAAGAGCCCCAATATTTTTCTGACCCTGTTCTATATTTCAAATGATATGGGAAATGCTGTGCCACAATAGTCAGGGCAAAATAACGTTAAACACTACTTTTCTTATCCAATGACATTTTCTATCCACCTTGCACAGATGGAAAGCTCTGCTGTGGGGAAAGGTTTGCTGCAAATAAGGCACGGGAAGCAGAATTATAAAAAATCGTGCTGTGAAATCATGAGGGGAGGCAAAATCTATTTGCCTTGTATGTGAAATCTATCTTGGTAAGTCATTTGATAGAGTAGATGAATTGCTCATCGGAGGCAGCTGGAAATACAGAGTGTGAAGGGAAGAAATAATTGAAACCAGCCCTCGTCAACATCCAGGGGAAGGGAAATGATGCGTTTAGGAAAGGTCCTGATCATGTGGTGACCGCAGGCAGGTCACAAAGCCCAGGGCAGCTCGTGGAAAAGGAGCTATTGCTGCACTTACCCTTCACTGCCACTCCGTAAATCAGGGCTCGTGCAGCGTTCCCACTTCCCAGAGACTCCAGGCTCTGATCCCACTCGTGGATTGATGGAGCTGCTTTTGCCCAGAACTGGGAACGCAGCACCAGAGAGCACAACAGACACAGGTGGGCAGACAAATGGTCATTAATTAATTGAGTTATAGCTAATGACTGAGGTGCAGGTTGCATCAGGAGCAGAGCTTACACCAGCCTCTCACCGTGCGGCTGGGGCTTGAGTGGTGTAATTTATTAATTAGCGCTGATGGATTTTGGGGATGCAAAGGAGCGGCACTCAGCCATCCCTGAGGTGCAGGACAGTTGCCAGATGCACACGAGACACCTGAACCCAGGTGGGGTCAGGAAAGTGCAGTACCTGGTGTTCCTGAGCTTGTGCTTTGCCAGGCAGCACCAGCCGTTCCAGAGGCTCTCTGGATGAGGTTATTCCCATTCCCACACCCCCATGCACCCAGGGGATGGACCTCAGGGAAGAAGTTACAGCCCGAGTCAATCACACTATTTCCAGGAATAAAAATTTACAGTGAGAAGGGACATCTGATGCTTCAGGGGGCCAATCATAAAATCAGGAAGAGGTGAGGAGTTTATTCTGTAAATAATATGGAACGATAGAGTCCCAGAATGGTTTGGTGTGGAAGGAACCTTAAAGCCCACCTGGTTCCACCCCCTGCCATGGGCTCCAAGCCCTGTCCAACCTGGCCTTGAATGTGTCTTAAAAATGCATCATCTCCACCATCTCTGGAGACCCAGAGAGATTAAAAGTCACATTTCTGAGGAGGTTCAGATGTTTCCTCCCTGCACTAAGGAAGAAGGGATTAGGGGCAGGAAAGGCAAGAAATTCCCATTAATGGGGAATTTTCCAGTCTGGGGATATGCATGTCACAGCACACAGGAGACCTTGCAGGTCTCGTCAGGTGAGAAGATCAAGAGGCTTTAAAAGCCTTTCTCTCCCTCTCAGCTCGCCGGGCTCATGGCTGGCGTGGAGGGCAAGGGGACAAAGAGGACCAGAGGGAAACGCTGCCACCACATAAAGCACCCCCACCAAATGGCCTCTGTGCTTTAATAAAGCATCTTGTCATGTGTGCAAACAAATCACTCTCCCCCAGGGCGATGAACTCGCTTCCTAAACACCTGCCCAGGGGTTTCTCAGGTTTAAAAAATAGCAGGGCTCGGTGTTTGGAGGTCATTTATTTATGTGGTGGTGAATTCCGAGCCGTGTACTCGTACAACAACAGCCTGGGGGAAAACTGAGTCTGAGCAGGTCTCAGAGCCCTCAGTGTGCCAGGGCAGTGCTTCGTGCAGCCAACACCCCCAGAGGGACAGAATCGGCTGACAAAGGGCACAGCCCTGCCCAGGCACAGCCCTGCCTGGGACACGAGGGACTGGGACCTTCCTTCCCTGGGGCATCCCAGCAGCCCTTTACAGCCCTGGGATGGGGTGGGATAGGGGGGACCTGATACCTGCCTGGGACCTGGTAAAAAGCAAAGAGCTCCGAGCTGCAGCTGCTGTTTCAGTTAAATCCAAGGCAGAAGCAGGTAAAGCAAGGGGAGGAAAGTGAGGAGCACTGGGGCTGGATTTTCCTAAAAGCAGTGTTTTCTTTCCTGGCAAAGCTCTTGGTTCTGCCTCAGCCTCACCACAGACAGCTGCTCTTTGCTCTGCACTCACAGCACCAACACAGCTCCCTGTCCAAAGGCCTGGGTGCAGCCTGGGATCCAGGAGGCTCCGCAGCATCCCTGGGTGGCAGGGACAGCCTTTGACATCAGCGAGGCTGACACCGGAGCTGGACCCGGCCCCGCTCGCTGTGCCCTGGCTTGACAAGTTAACGGAGCTTTGCCAATCTGCAGAGACGTCCCAGACTCCCAGGACTGAGCAGAGCTTTATCCAGGTCATTTGCTTTCCAGGCCTGACAGGGGCCAGCGCAGCTCTTCCTCTGCCCCCCAGCGCTGCCCGCGTTTGCAGCTGTCTCCCAGGAGTAAAGCAGAAAGTTTTAAATCCTCCCTTTGCTTCCAGGGTCAGGGAGGTGAAAAGGAGTCCTGAAAAGTGCCCAGGAATGAGGAAAGGGAACACAAGGCTGATTTTGGGAGGACTCCAGCTGATGAGACTTCAAAAGGAAATATCTCTTTACCTTTAGGACTTCTGGAAGTAAAAAGAGTACACAAAACTTTTATGGGAGGACTTTGGTTGATGAGTTTTTCAAATAAGAATCTGTTTGTTTTTTGGTCTTTTGGACAGACTTTTGGACTTGTTTCACTCTTGGACTTGAGACTGTATCATCCAATAGTTGGGAGTGGATCCTGGGCATGATTCAGTGAGGAATGAGGCACATCACATCTTTACCTAAAGGAGATACTTGATCATCAACCAAATTAATTGAACAATATCTCAACATTTGCACAGCAAGATGTGTCTCAGTTGGTTAAGCCAGGCCGAGAGCAGATGTGAGGCTGGGGACCTTTTCCCTCTTTGCAGGTCCAGCCCCAAGTCCTGGGTGACGTTCAGCTCGTTTGGTGGAACACATTCCCCCCTTCCAGGACACCAGGCTGTGCTGGTGGGAGCCTTTTCCAGCCCTCCAACTTGTTTCAGTTTTTAAAGAATAAGCAAATCAGCACAGCTGTGTCTCACAGGAGCTGACTGGCAGCCTTTAAATCTCCTTCAACGGCAGCGAGGGAGCTGAGCTTAAATGGCACAAAAAGCCAAGATTTGTGGCCCTTGCAAGACTTGTGATTTATTGCCCGGAGACACAGAAAAAGCCTTTTTTTCATCCCACCCCCTATTAAGTTCCTCTATTGACTGCTCGTTAAATTTTGCCTGGGAATTGCTCAGAATAAACATTGAAATCTCCAACAGAATATTGAATAACTTCTTTCCAAGAAGCATAAATAAAACAGAGACAGGTCTTCAGCCATCTGCGAGCACTCACAAAGTGTTTATGCTTCAAGCCCTGGTCCAGTGAACTTCAAGATGTCATTTTTTTGGAGAGATGCATCAGACATAAAAGTTCCTCCTGAAGCCACCAGCGCTGGTTTGAAGTGGAGGTGACAGTGATGGTTTGTGACTGATGGCCCTGCAGGGCAGGACAGGCTGTGGCTGGAAGGAAGGAGTTTATGGTTACTTGTCTCTGTTTACTGCTAGAGAGACAAAGGGCCAAAGAGCGCTGATCCCCAGGGCTGATGGATTTTGGAGGCATGGAATTCGGTGTTTCACTGCAGCTCCCACTCCAGACATCTCCCAGTTCTGCTCTTCAGCCTCTATCAAAGAGATCCCATTCCCACCAAAGAGCTCCCATTCCCATCAGAGAGATCCCATTCCCATCAGAGAGATCCCATTCCCATCAGAGAGATCCCCTTCCCACCAAAGAGATCCCATTCGCATCAGAGAGATCCCATATCCCTCAAAGAGATCCCATATCCCTCAAAGAGATCCCATTTCCCTCAAAGAGATCCCCTTCCCACCAAAGAGCTCCCATTCCCATCAGAGAGATCCCATTCCCACCAAAGAGCTCCCATTCCCATCAGAGAGATCCCATTCCCACCAAAGAGATCCCATTCCCATGGCACCTCCCAAGGCCTCCACACAGCTTCCAGCAGGACACACGGACAGAGCACAGGGACATGGCCCAAGCAGGAGGGGCCCCAGGGCTGCCTCGGGCACATCCCCCAAGTGCAAAGAGCCTCCAAAAATCCAGCAAAGGCTGAATCAGAGCAGGCTTGGGAAGAAATTAAGAGATTCAATATCATGTATTATAATGGAGCAACTTTTATTCCTGGAAAACGCTGGCACAGCTGCCCAGGAGTCTCCACCCCTGCAGGGATTTCAAAGCCATGTGGATGTGGCCCTGGCAGTGCTGGGTTTGGTTGGACTTGGTGATCTTAGAGAGCTTTTCCAACGTTAATTATTCCGTATTTCTGTGACTCCAGAGACCTGCTGGAGTCAGAGGGAGGAATGGGATGGTGAAGGACATCCCCCAGCAGTGCCCCTCTTCTCTGGGTGAGGGTTCCCTTGTGCAGGGAGCAGCGAGCTGAGCATCTCTGGGTTTGCCTGGGACAGTGGGAGCTGTCCCTGCCCATGGCAGGGGTGCACTGGATGGGCTTTAAGGTCCCTTCCATTCCAAACAACCCTATAATTCCATGATGATTCTCCAGACTGGCCTGGTACTGCTGCAAACAAAGAGTTAAGCAATATAAAGGAACAATTTGATAGAAGAATGGTATTGACTGTATTTGTAGGGCAAGTGCAGAGATGTACATTGTGGGCACAGTGTTTGCACCCACAACCTTGGAACAGATTTTAGCTCATAAAGGGTCTCAAAAATCCCTTAAAGCGTTTTAAAATCCCGTGTCATGGCTGTCAGGGAAATGAAGAGACTTCTCCTCCTCCTCCTCCCAGCAAGGCTGTGCTGGGCAGTAACCAACACATCCATCTGGGCTGCTCCAGTGGGGGCACATCCCAGCACTTTGCTGGTTACTGGGAAATGTCCAGGGCATTGCTGGAATTGGCTGCTTGGACACGGATTCCTAGCGGACAGTCTAGAAAGTTCCGTGCCAAAATCTCGATTATTTCTGATCATCGTTTGCTGCTGGCAGCAGGCTGGCTCTGTGTGGGTGGGTGTTACAGAAAGGACAAAAGTCGCTCTGCTCTCCACACGGTTTTTCCAAGTTTGTGATTTTCCCTGGTTTATTTTAAATTCATTTTGACATATCAATCCTAGGTTATGGGGAAAAAAACGACAGAAAAATAAATATTTCCACCTTTCCGTGATGTTTTTGGCTGAGATCAGGATTGCAGTGCTGGAGCTGGTGTGGGCTGGGACTGACTGCTCTGCGTGGAGGGTGCAGAGGGAAAACTTCATCCTCCCAGTCCCACTGCAGGTGTCCCGAAGTGTGAGCAAGGCACAGTCAGCTCTGCCAAACCCCACCACCGTTCCCAGAAGTCTCCTGTTCTTATCTTGTTGGCCGAAGATGAGTTTCAGTAAATTTCCTGCATTTGATAACACTTCTGCACTTTGATCCTCATGAGCACATTGGCTTTGAAGGGATTTATAGGAGCACATCAAGGCATCCCTTAGGAAATCCTTCAGGAACCTGTTCCAGGCTTCTGGGGCACTTCCAAATGAGGATTTCCATGTCAGTACCTTTAAATTCCAGGGAGGCTGTTGAGGAAGGGAATAATTTGCATTTTCACTCATGGCTTATTATAGATGGAGTGAGCTGAACAGAAGATCATGGAATCATGGAATGGGTTGGGCTGGAAGGGACCCTAAAGCCCATCCAGTGCCACCCCCTGCCATGGCAGGGGCACCTTCCACTGTCCCAGGCTGCTCCCAGCCCCAGTGGCCAGCGTGGCCTTGGGCACTGCCAGGGATCCAGGGGCAGCCACAGCTGCTCTGGGCACCCTGTGCCAGGGCCTCCCCACCCTGCCAGGGAACAATTCCTTCCCAAGATCCCATCCATCTCTGCCCTCTGGCACTGGGAAGCCATTCCCTGTGTCCTGTCCCCACAGAGATGAGAGAGGGTGGCCTGGAAAAGAATGAAGAAGAAGAGGGTTTTCACAGACTCATGGAAAATGGGTGTAGGATAATCCATACCCATCTCATTTCAGGGACAAATGCTCTGCTCTCCAGCTCCCAGGGATGGATTTCCCACCCTTTCTCCAAGACTTTTGAACTTTGTCTGCTCTAAAGCCCTGAAATGAGTGTTCTCCTACATACTTTGCCAAGAGTACTTCCTGCTTCTGTAACCTCTGCCTCCAACTCAGCCAAGGAATGATGTGAGCGGCTTTCCTGGTGCTGTGGTGCTCCAGCCTTTGCTCCTCCCAGCGGATTGGATACAGGAGCAAAGGGGAAATGCAAACTGGGGAACAGAAGGAAAGCTGTGGAATATCTCCAGAGCTCAAAACTGATTTTTAAAATGTTTGGGTTTGAATTCTGGGCACCCATTCAGGATGGCTCTGCTCTCGTTTGGATGGGGTGGCCCCTCTGTGTTTGTTAGGATCAGTGCACTAATGAGGGCTTGAAGGGAAACGCCGCAAGAACAAATGCTGGGAAAGCCTTTTATGCATCTAATGACACTTAATTTCCATAGTAAATGCCTAATGTTTAACGAGTATTTCATTCTCCCCCGATTTACATATTTATAGTTAACTTTGGTGGCTGCTCCTGAGTAATTAGCCATCTGTTTAAAAGGAGCCTGTGAACTCTCCAACCACATGCTCATCCCAGTGGTGGGGAAAAAAACCCAAACAAACCTTGGGCACTTCTAGAGAAACATTTGATTACAGGTTGTTGAAAGAAAGTCAGGGGGAAAAAGAGAAGGGTTTGCACGATGAATAAAACACAAGGGAGGAAGAACTGGGACAAAATGACATTGAGACTCAATGTGAGGGGAATTTCCCAGTTAGGAGAGTATTCCCCAGTCCCTCTGAGGGGAAAGGTCCCAAACTGCCCAGCCACTGCAAGACACCAGATTGTGGGATGTGCTGGAGTTGTGTTCATGCAGCTTTGTCCCAAAACAGAAAGGGGAGAAGCCCTGGAATTCAAGATCTTTGCTTATCAAAAGGCAGGGAAATAGCTGAGAGCAGGACGATGGCACAGAGAAATCGTTCAGAGGTTGAGGGGGTGGCACTGGCCATAAAGCCGTGCAGAAAATCATAAAATCAAACATTTTTGTTTTGCTGTGACTAAATAAGAATGAAAATTAAGAGTTAAAACCAAGTGTAGAGAAAGTCCTGTGGAGAGATGTTTGCTGAAACTCAACCTGAATATTCCTGCTGATCAACAACGTTCAGAAAAGGCCAGCTCCATGCCTCGGAGTGGGGTTGGGTTTCAGGCAGATATTAACCAAGCCATTTGTTGTGCTGGCCCATAACCTTGATACCAAACACGATAATTGGGTGTTTAACCTTTATCTTGATCACATAAACTGCTCATGCTCTTCTTTTTCCTGAGATTTGCCTGTGGCTGAAGTCTGCGGGAAATGGCAAACTCAATTTGTATGCATGTGCAAAATGTTTGGATGTGCATCTAGGCCAGGGATCCGTCACCCAGCATCAGATCAACAAATCGGGATCCTCTGGACTCCTGCTATCAGCCCTGACACCAGGGGGGCAGCTGATGGTACCAGATCCCTCTGGACTCCTGCTATCAGCCCTGACACCAGGGGGGGCAGCTGATGGTCACTGAGCTCACTGGTGCTGGTTCCCGGTGCTGGTTCCCAGTGCTGGTTCCCGGTGGTGGTTCCCAGTGCTGGTTCCCAGTGCTGGTTCCCACTGCTGGTTCCTGGTTCTGGTTCCCAGTGATGGTTCCCAGTGCTGGTTCCCAGTGCTGGTTCCCAGTGCTGGTTCCCGGTGATGGTTCCCAGTGCTGGTTCCCAGTGCTGGTTCCCAGTGCTGGTTCCCGGTGCTGGTTCCTGGCTGGGGAGGGTTTGGGTGTTAAGATCCCATCGGGATTCCTGTCACGGGCCAAAGGGCTCTGAGGGATTGGCTAGAGCTGTCCTTGGGGATATCCTGTTCCTGGGAGAAAGGGCAAGGACCCCCTGCTACGGGTCAGGAGATCTCCCAAGGTGGATTTTGGCTTCTCAGGAATCCCCCTTGACCTCCGTGTCCAGCCACTGCCCCTTTGGGAGGGTGTGACCTGAGCAGGCCCAGACACTGCCTGTCCCAGCACCTCCACGGCGCCAGTGCTTGGAAAAATCACCTCCCTCCCAACGCTCCTGGCAATCTTCAGCATGAGAATTTGTACCCATTGGATCTGCCACAGAGCTGAGTTACACCAGCAGGAGCTTTCATATTCCTTCCAGTATTTACGGAAACATGGAATCATGGAATCCCAGAATGGGTTGGGTTGCAATGGACCTTCAAAGCCATCTGGTCCCACAGTCCAGAGCAGCTGTGGCTGCCCCTGGATCCCTGGCAGTGTCCAAGGCCAGGTTGGATGGGCCTGGGAGCAGCCTGGGACAGTGGAAGGTGTCCCTGCCCATGGCAGGGGTGGCACTGGAGGGGCTTTGAGGTCCATTCCAACCCAACCCATTCCATGGTTCTGTGATGAGAGCCCAGCTCAGAGAAAGAACAGGAGCCTTTGCCTCAGTGAAGCAGAGAAGCTCCTGCAGTGACAGCACCACTCACGTTTCCCAAACTTTTCACTTTGCTGCATTCTGGGGTCTTTACTGGAGGCATTGAGTTGGTAACTTCACAAAAAGGGAGAAGTTGAGGAAAGTACAAATGAGTTTCACCTCGGTTTTAATGACTATAATTTTCTCTTGTAACGGTAATTTCCGTAATTAATGGCTGCATTCTTCTATTGTTGCAGTATTTGGAGATGACACAAAATGAGCAAGTGTTTTTGTGTCAGTGACAAAAGGAGAAGATTAGCTGGTGAATGCTGATAGGAAATGTTTGGTGGGAGGAATAAGCAAGGAAGGACTGATAACAAGTTGGGTGGCATTGTTTCTTTGCTGTATTATCTCTATTTTACTGCAAGGGAGCGGCAGCACGAGCAATGATCTGATGGGAGGCTGAACATCCCCTGCTCCTCCAAGGAGCTGGGTGGTTTCGGTGCCTGGATGGACACTGGCACAGTTACACCCCTCAGGCACCACCCAAGAAGTGCTGTCACAGCTGGGACCGTGCCATGGGGCTGATTTAAAAGGCCTCAGCTCAAATCTTGGCTCTTCCCAGATTTCACAACAGATCAATTAAACTCCTGCCCTGGGTTCAGTGAAGAGAACAGTCTCTTCTTTCCCGATTCCATGGAAGGTCCCTGGAAAGGCTCTGGTCTCCTTGTGGTTTGAATCAAATCTTTGCCAATGGGAATCTCACCACAGGTGGGTTTTTTGTGGTTTGTGGGGTTGGATTTTTTAAATTTCAAATGAAATCTCCAACATATTTGGATAGTAGGAATAAGAACAGTTAATAACATTACTCATAAGTGTCAGCTTCTTGGATTCCTGCCCGGAGGTGCAGGAATGATGTGCCCATGGCAGGTTGCATTTCCCGAGGGATTTTGTCTGCAATGAGTGGTGCTGTGAAGCCAGGGCTGGGCAGGGAGGTGCCCGCTCTGCCCTGGCCTGGCCAGCTCTGCTCACATGGGACAGGCTGCCCCAAGGGCTCTGCACTTCCAGAGCCTTCCTGAGCCACTGGCCTTTGCTGGGGAGGGCTCTCAGGGTGGGCATCCCACGGGCTGGATGCTGCTGGTGCTCCCAGCCTACATTAACTCCTCTCCAAATCCCATCTCCTGACTGGGTTCTGAGGGCAGGGGTGTAATGAAATTCAGACTTCACCTGCAACCTTCACAGGAAAATAAACATGATTTCATCCATTCCTGGTCCCAGGATGGGGCCATCGACTCACAGCCTCCCTTTGGAAGCACAGTGAGGTTTATTTTGCCTTTAATGTATTCACCTCTGCATTTCACTGGGGGAGGTTGAGTTTCACCTCATGACAGTCAGGGTTTTTTTCCCTTATTTTCTTGCCAGCTGATTTCTATTTGTTTGTCACCCTCCACTCGTGCTTTGCCAGTGAGGGAGGATGTTCATGATTGTGTCATTTCTGTCCCTTCTCTGGGACCCTGGACTTGACTCAGTGCTTTTTGTACCCGTCCTTGCTGCTGCTTAATCCCAGCTGCAGTGGTCTGACCCTGCCCAACTGACCTGTCCCAAAGGTTACAGGAGCCTGGGCACGCACAGGGGCCGGGGCTTTGGCTCCTTCTTTGGCTGCAGAAATGGCAAAGGGAAGCATTTGAACACTCTTTTATCATCAGGGCTTTTTCCAGGGCTCAGAGACCAGACTCAGTTGGTGGCTTAGAAATTACCCATGGGGTTACCTTAAAAACAGATCCTTTGCTTTGGTTTGAAAGATTTGAATCCCTAAAACCCCTGATGTGTCCTGACTGAGGAGGCTGATCTATGCTTTGCCTTTTCCAAAGTGCTTTTTGCTGTCCGTGGCAGTCCCCACACTGCAGCTGCCGGGATGGAAATGCCCCTGCAAACCCAGCCCTTGGAATGCCAGCCGAGGACGTGGTTGGAGCTGGCACGGCTGATCTGCCACCAGGGCAGGCAGGAGCCTGGCACGTGCTCCCTCCTCTGATCCTCGGGGTGCGGCCACGGAGCAGAGGGATTTATGGAGCAGCTGTCTCCGGCTGTAGGGGAACGGATGCTTTCGCTCCAGGCTTCCCCATCTCCGGGTCTGGCCACTCCACAGGGAGCATTTGGTTCAGCCACGGTGCTTCTGCAGCACGGGAGGGCCACAGGAGCTGTGTGCCATCCTGGCCAGGTGTGTTACCCGCTGGGAGGCCTCCCCGATGCTGGACACGCTCCATTCCGACTGGGAAACTCATCCTGGCTCCCGGCACAGATCTGCCAGGGCCACCTCTTCCATACCCACAGCTGGCCCCTGCCACGGTGGGAAAAGCCCTCGGGTCTCGTTCCAGCCAGTTCCACCCGGTGTGCTCCAGTCACGGGCCCTGCTCGTGCTCTCCCAAGGCTGAAACTTGGCTGCTCCCTTCCAGAAGCACCGAGCAGCTCCAGCCTCCTGCCATCACTGGTTCCCCACGAGCCAGGAGAGCTCCTGCCTGCCGTGGGCTCTCCTTGCTTTGCCTTCCCATGACCCTTGGTCCCAGCTCTTCGGCTGGGAACTGGCCAGATGGAAAACAGTCGTTAATTGTGGCATCTTCTGCTGGAGACAGAATTCCATGAATCTGGGAACAGGATGCTCGGCTTGCACCAAGAGGGGAAGTTGAAGTGAGAGGAGATTGCACATCTTAACTCCAGAGCTGATTTATCTCATCTTTTCTGCACTACATGAACTTCCTTCTGCCTTCCAGAGCTTGTTCTTCCCCTTGGACTGGTGAAGTTGGAAGTCCAAGCTGGAGAGTGGAGATTGTAGTGATGTTACTTAAATATGGCTTCCATCTGGGTTTCCTCAGGATCACAGAGCCGTGGAATGGTTTGGGATGGAAGGGTCATTAAAGGTCATCCCATTCCCTACCCTGGGCAGCTTCACCTTCCACGGTCCCAGGGTGCTCCAGGCCCCAATGTCCAGCCTGGGCTTGGGATGGGGTGGGTCTCATGTTTGGCAGCACCAGGGCACGAGGAAAGGAAAGGAAAAAGGAAAGGAAAGGAAAGGAAAAAAAAGGAAAGGAAAGGGGAAAGGAAAAGGGAAAGGAAAGGAAAGGAAAGGAAAGGAAAGGAAAGGAAAGGAAAGGAAAAGAAAGGAAAGGAAAGGAAAGGAAAGGAAAGGAAAGGAAAGGAAAGGAAAGGAAAGGAAAGGAAAGGAAAGGAAAGGAAAGGAAAGGAAAGGAAAGGAAAGGTGCCACTTTCCTTTCCATTACAGCCCAGCTGGATTATTCCCTTGTTTTCCTGAGCCAGGTTCTCCATCCTGCTCTGCATCATCCCACAGAAATGTTTAGGAAGGGGGCTCATGTTGAACTGCCAAGGAAAGTTGGGGCTCAGGGCATCACCTTGGAGATGGAGAGGGCAGGGGCAGGAGATGGGCAGGAGAGGGGAGAGGCAGGAATTCCCTCCTGCAGCATCCCTGCAGGGCCCAACCCCACCGACCACCACCTGGGGAAGCTGCAGAGGTGCCAAGTGGTGCTGGGGGCACAGAACCTCTGCCGGACTGAGGGCAGCCAGGGGCTGGCTTAAACAACCTCTTCTCTCCCTTCCCTTGCCCAAGGCCTTTGAAAGGGAAGTGTAAAATCATCTCACAGACCTGGTTTGGAGAACAGAGCCCCAGGGTTCAGCCAGGGAGCCCGGGGTGGGCCACGGGGTGCTGGGAGCCTGGAGAAGGGGGAACAAACCCAGAGCCATTTCTGTCCCACAATGTCCCTGCAACTGCAGCTCCCCGTGGCAGACATGGCAGAAAAAATGTGGGGGTGTAGTTCCAGCTTTTAAAAACCATTCTTCCACAAACAAAATATGGAAAAAACCCAAAATAATGCACTTGATTGTGAGTTGAATCAAACCTGTAATAAACCCTTCGTTGTTTCAGCTTTTTCTAAAAATACAGGCTAATAGAGGTCAAATTCGAAATATCATTTCAAACCTCCAAAAAGGAAGGATTTTGTGCTGAAATTAGAAATCAAAATCCATTTTACTTCCTTCAAAAAAAATTCCCATCTTCTCTGTGTGCTTTTAACCAAAACGTTTTGCTAAGCCCAGCCAGAATGAACAAGCATTTCTGGTCAGCCTGAATAGATTTTATTCCTTTTCATCCAGGGAGATAAAATATTCTACCAAATGTATTCATTTATTTATTATGCATTTTGGCTGTAAATACAAATGCTGCTTTATGCCCACAAAAAAGCACAAGCTATCATTAAAAAAAAAATGTTTATATTAACACTGGAAGTTGGGCGTAGTGCCTAGAAGAGAAAATAATGTCAATTACCCACACAAATAGCTTTCCAAATCTCCCAGTGCTGCTTTCTGCATGAGCAGTTCAATTCAGAGAAATTAGAGATGGGAAAAGATCTTATTAGAGCATCTCATCTCCCTCTCTGCTCACAAGGGTTTGTCCCCCACTGGGTGTTTTCCACTTAGGTTTGCCCGGCCTGGATTTAAAATGGTGGGGGTCTCTTGGGTAGCCCAGATTTTTTTCTTTTTCATATAAACATATCTTCATTAGCAAGCAGAAATTGTGAAATTCTGCTGTGAGATCCCCAACTCAGAGTCAGGCATCAGTGAAAAAGTCTCTCACCTGCAGTCAAGGTGCAGGAACTGGGAGTGCCTTGGCCTGGCTTCGTAGCCCCAAAGGCCTGGAGATGATGTCCCCACCAGCCCCTGGTGACCTGGCAGAGCTGGGATGGGCACAGATGATGTCCCCACCAGCCCCTGGTGACCTGGCAGAGCTGGGATGGGCACAGATGATGTCCCCACCAGCCCCTGGTGNCACTGGGTGTTTTCCACTTAGGTTTGCCCGGCCTGGATTTAAAATGGTGGGGGTCTCTTGGGTAGCCCAGATTTTTTTCTTTTTCATATAAACATATCTTCATTAGCAAGCAGAAATTGTGAAATTCTGCTGTGAGATCCCCAACTCAGAGTCAGGCATCAGTGAAAAAGTCTCTCACCTGCAGTCAAGGTGCAGGAACTGGGAGTGCCTTGGCCTGGCTTCGTAGCCCCAAAGGCCTGGAGATGATGTCCCCACCAGCCCCTGGTGACCTGGCAGAGCTGGGATGGGCAGGTTTGGGCTGCTGCTCTTCCCCTGGACTCTTATTCCCCTGCACTGTGTTAGTACTGAAAATGCTCTCCTGGTGGGACCTGCTTCCATCTGGGGGCTCCCTGTCCCTGTCCCTGTCCCATATCCCTGTCCCTTCCCTGTCCCTGTCCCTGTCCCTGTCCCTGTCCCTGTCCCTTCCCTGTCCCTGTCCCTGTCCCTGTCCCTNGTCCCTGTCCCTGTCCCTGTCCCTGTCCCTGTCCCTGTCCTGCTGCCTCCTGCAGCCCTGCAGCTCTGGGGGTCTCTGGGGGTCTCTGGGGGGCTCTGGGAGGTTCTGCTCCAGCCCCTGCTGAGCTCCCAAATGGAGCCGTGCCCACAGAGCCCCCGTGGGCTCCACACCGTGAGGAGACTGGAACTGCCCAGGACAGGGCACCCAACACCCAACGGGCGACCTTCAACGTGAGCGTCCCGTGAGATTTCCATGGGGACCCCTGGGGTATGGTCATGGCCCCAAAGATCAATCAGAGAATGAAGAACGAGGACCTAATTAGCATCGAAGCAGAAGGGATCAATAACCAATAGGGAACCAAATAGTAAGAACTGTGTGACTCGGGACCAAGGAACATCGAACCAACGAATTTCTCAGGGTTTTGTCTGTATAAACATGTGAAAAATCCGGTAAAGAGCCATATGTGATGGGATGATTTTCTCTGCACAGCCCGGGCAATGTGGGGATGAAATTGTTTCTGTTGTGCATCCTGGCTGGAAGAAAGCAATGCCTTGATTCTCAAACACTAAAAATGTTGGAGAGTTTTTGTTTTTGCCACAGTTTCGGTGGCAGCTCTGCGTGTGGCAATGATTCCCACCCCAGAGGACACAGCTCTGCCTCTGGCACCCCCGTTCTTTCTCCACTCGGAGCAGCCCTGCCACCCCTGGGAGCAGGACACCGGAGAGGTCACACCCCCCATGATGGGACTGCCGGGTTCAGTGACAGGGGAGAAGGGGGATGTGCTGAAGCTTTGTTCCCCCAGCAGCTCCCTCCAGGCCCTCAGCTCTCAGCTTTGGCTTTGACAGCCCTGGAGCGCCTGTGGCTCCCACCCAGCCCCAAGAGCTCTGACAGAGACACCCTGTCACATCCTTCTAAAGGTCACCATGAGCGAGCTGGGCTCCTCTATCAACTTATCAGTTCTTTCCTTAAACCAGCTTAAAGAGAAACTTCCCATGGTGAATTAGAGTCTAACAGCGTGTTATTGTGTGATAAGCACAATCCGTGGGCCTGAGCCACTCTCTGCTCCTGAAATTGCCCTCAGCAGGGCTCCTTGGCGAGGCAGGACGTTATCTGTGTGATCACAATGATCTTCTCCTCGTCTAGACACGGGCACAGCAGCAACTGCCGGGGAAAAGATTTCCTACTCATGGTTTCTTGTTTGGGCCAAAAAATCAGTTATTTCACTGCTGCTTCATGCAGATATTGAGGAATCATGGAAGGATTTGGGTTGGAAGGGACCCTTAAAGGTCATCTAGACCCAGTCCCTGCAGTGAGGGACATTTTCACCCAGACCAGGTTGCTCAGAGCCACATCCAACCTGACCTTGAATGTTTCCAGGGAAGGGGCAGCCACAGCTTCTCTGGGCTGGTGTTTCACCACCCTCACTGTAAAAAAGCTGGGAAAGTGAAAGAAACCCCCAAACCTGGTTCAGCCCCTAAACCCACACATCCCCTGCCCCGGTCCTGAGCCCCTGTAGGACCCTGCAGTGTCCCCTCAGTGAGCACAGA
>VZRV01007328.1:156275-209847 GCA_013398115.1 Falcunculus frontatus | reverse complement strand
TGGCAGAGTTCATGAATATGTTGGTTAACAAATACCTAAGATCTGGACTTTACGGGCAAAAACTGTATGTAAACAAGCTAGTGGAGATAGCTGTTGTGAACAGAGGGAGGTCTGATGCGATAGAGGTCAGATCTGTGTTCACCCAGTTCCAACCCCGGGCTTGGCACTGTCTCCTTTTCGATCGTGGCTTTGTGTGTTCAAACTCTCGGACATGAAATAAAGTTTTATACATGTTTTATCTTAAATTGGGCTATTTATTACAAGATGAAGCTGAAAATGGTGGCGCGAAAAGAGAGGAGGCGCTTTGGCACGTAACTTAAAAATGCTTCTTGCAGGCCGTGGTAAGATACTGTAATATCACAAAATGTAAATCTCTTTAATCCGTTTTTTGAAGTACATGGGAGATGAGGAATTCACATGCCACTTGTGAAGATGTGAGAAGTACCTATGCCAAACTGTATCGGGGCAGTGAAAGGCTTTTGGAGACTTGTGAAAAGAAGAGCCTTTGTCTCCAGACCAGAATAACTCACCTTTAAAAAGGCTAGTTACCCCATGTGATGGCCCATGCCATGGCAGTATGAATATACTGTGAGGTTTTCACGGAGAGAGAAGTTTTTTCACTGCAGCAGATTTCGGGCGGGTCTGTTGCTGGTAGCGGTTTGGAAACCACGTAAAGAGGAAGAAGCCCTTTTTTCCTTAAGCATAAGAGAGACTTTTAAGAACTGCAACAGTGATCAAAATCCCAGTTTGTTATCCTTTGTGCAAGTTGGGTAAAAGGAGGGGGGTGCTGGAAGACAGGGGAGTTTTGTTTTTATTCCTTATTATTTCTTTTTACTTTTAATTCTGTTAGCAGTATACTTTTTTTTATACTGCAACTGTTTTAAGTCTGAACCTGTTTTGCCTTGCAGCTTTCCTCAATATTTCCTTATTTTCCTCTTATGCAAAATAAGAGATTTCATGGGGCTTTGCTCTTAGCCAGCTCAAACCGCAACACTAGCTTAAATTTCTGATCATGAATCATAAAAATCATAAGCCCCCCTATTTTTAATGGATGGAGTAGGTTAACAAAGGACATGTACTGTTTGCTCATGCATAGCGAAATCTCTATAAATTTTTATTGATATAATCAATATAATTAAGTAATAGGATGATACAAAAAAAATTTGTTTTCTTAGAGAATTAGAGGACAATTTTATTTTCTACTCCACGGAGCAAGGTTGAACAGACAAAAGGAGGTTTCTAAAATAACCTGTTGGTGTCTCTTGCCATCATCTCCCAGCCATTTGATATAATCAAATGCAGCCCAAAAACCTGTCCAAACCCTCAGCTATTCAATATCTGCAGAATATCAGTGAGACAAGTCACATGCCTTTGCCAGTCACTCTTGATTGATTTTGTGTGCTTTGTTTACTTTTATGGTTTATGCTAGTCTATCAGGGAGTTCAAAACATTAAGCACGTCATTTCATTTTAGTTAAAGTATTATTGGTTACGTTATGCATGTCTTAGGAAGCATCATTTACTGACATAAAAGGAACATACTGAAAATATGAAAATATAGCAGTGCTTGCTATGATAATATTTTGGAATACAGATTTCATGATGTCTATGAATATCAGTAACATTATGAGTTTCCAGTTGTTCCGAATGCTTTACAGAAGATATGTTGAAGTTGAAATGTATGTAATAAATACCAACATTTCTCCACTTCTGAATGTAATTTTTAAACTCTCCCATACATATAACAAATGTTTCAGTACAAAATGAACACTCTCTACTTTTTATGTTGCTTAAAGCCATGAGGATGCTGAGAGTATAAAGTACTTTAGGATACCAGCATTAGAAAAAAGTTATACGAGGAAATACAGAAAATATATTGAGTATATTCTGGACTTGATTGCAAACTGTAAAGCATATAGTCTAGAAGTACACAAAGTGATAACCTTATATTCATTAAATAACACTAGTAAAGATAGCAGTAGTGATAAGGATAGTTTTATAATTTTCCAAATATTTACGGGGCTGTCTGGTTTGGCTGGTCTTTATCCAAACCTTATTCTGTTTGCAAACCAGAATTTTGGTGTGCAAGAATAAGATGTTTATTCCGCTCCAAAACCCCTTTTTTTTTTAGTCAATGTCTACCCTATTAAAAGGACCAATTATTCAGAGAAACAAGGCTACTAAGAGCAAAATTTTAATACTAAGAGAAAGAAAATTTTGTCAAGTTAATCAAGAGGGTTATTGTAGGTAAATGTCCCTGAACATTATCTTGAACGGATACATTGCAAAGCACTCAACATTGCTTTTATGAAAATAAAAACAAGCTTAGATTAGGTATTTATTAAAATCCTAGACTGCTGAGTTCTTCAAGCATTTGACCATGATAGTTTTCTAAAAAAATTTTATTAGCATAAACTATCTCTATTTACCCTTAATAAATATGTCACATATGACACTACCAGACAGAAATGGTTTTCTTTCTTAAATATGAATCATAAAGAAAAAAATCTGTTCTGTTTGCTTTAGGTTAATTCCTTATGGTTAGAAAGGTGTTAGTTAAAGGGCTGCTGGTCAAAACTGGCATATGAAGCTCATTGCAATTTCAGCAAAGTTCAAAGTTGAAGGCATGAGAGACAACAACCAAGTATCGGGTTTTTCATCTGGCCACTAAGAAATACTACAATAATTGACACAACCAGGACTTATCAAAGACTAACAGCTTACTGATGTCTCGTAAATTCCCCTAGAAGAACACAACAATTTTGGAACGGACTACAGCTGAAGTACTATTTTCAACTAATGCTGCACTGAAGTGTGTACCTATTTCAAGAAAGCCTTTGTAAACTCTCAAACGCTGGGGAATTCGTAGGTGCAATTCTAGTCTAACTTAGTGCCCGAAGAGCTTTTAATATGTGTTTTTGTATTTTAGGTGGCTCAAAATTTTCGCATTATACAAATACCAAACATCTCAAAGATCTTTTGGGTGCCCACAAAGGTGGCATCTTATATGAATAAGAAGCTGGAAATGTTGAAGCTGTGTATCTGAGAAAGTGAAAGATAAGGGTTATGTCTAAATGACGGGCATTTTAGGATGGTTTTTAGGTACTTTTGCAGTTCTTCAAGATTGTTTACAGTAGTTGGAAAACTGAATAGAAATTCAGCTTTCAGTCTATTTTTTGTTAATTATTTTTAGTGGAAACGTCATCATGCCTTGACAAGTTTGAAAAGTCAGATTTTACAGCTTTATAGAAGGAACGCACCCAATTTTTGTATCAACAAACCTGAAGAGAATCAGAGATGAGGTTTTTCAAGGCGCTTCAACCTGTCTTGCTCTGACACTTTTTCTGCTGTATGGTCTCACTGCAATTTTGCTGATTGTCTTCCATACTGTAATTTCTATAGCAAGATCAGATGCTCTTTACTTTAACTTCATGGCATTGGAGCACATCATAGCTGAAGCTTTTTATCCTTGTGCCTCTCTACCGTGTCACTGGTTTAACCCTAGGAAGAGAAAGCAGGTTTCAACAGCCTGTTGCCCACTTTGCATGCGTAATACCCAGGTGTGTGTTGTACGCTCAGGTTTGAATAGCTGCTACTGTAGGAACTTGGGCTAATTAGTTTTAGAATTTAATCATTTCCATGGGATTTGTGAAGGAGCTCAAACTGTGACTTCATCATCAGGTAGATAAAGCAGGGTGGCAAAACCAAAGGTGCATGTACAAGATAGGAATAAGAATATTTTTTACCTTAGTTTAAGATACTAAAATTATTCAATTCTGTTCACGGAAAGGCGGTCTGGGAAGGGCTCAGCAGCAGATCAGGTGGTTGGCCGAGAGCTGGTTGAGAGTCAGTTGAATGCTGGTTGAGCATTGGTTGGTAGTGATGCAGTGATTGCTTGGAGAGGTGCGAGGACCATAGGAACAGGAGACTGATTGGATTCAGGGATGCATGAGCAGCAACACTGCGGCTGCAGCAGCCAACGGGTGATCTTCTCCGTTAAGTCTCTGTTAAATTCTATTAAGGTTAGGTAAAGTTCTGTTGAGTTTTAGAGTATAAAAGGACCTGGTTTGCTATAATAATATTGTCTTCTCTGGATGTATAAGGAGGTCCGTGCGTCTTTGTTCCCCATTGCTATGGATGCACATTTGCTGGAAGTAGGAACTTAAAAATTCCAAACTCTGAGCCATACAGGAAGAAGATATGTATCCTTTGAGACTTACAGAGCTGTGAATTCTCAGACCGCCTTTGGCTCTTTTCAAACAAAATTTTCAAAAAAGTAGATTCCAAACAGAATTTAAACAAATAGACAAGATGAAATATTATATACCATTTATACTTGGAATAAAGTAGTTACTATGGAGAGTTTCTTACAGGAATGTACCCTTCATTCAATGTCTATAGTCACAAATGTGATGGAAATTCACAGTAAACGCTTGTTCACCAGTTACCAGAACATCCCTAGATTAAGACATCAGACTTCAAAGGAAGTAATTTTCTACTTAACATAAAATTAAAGTTGATTGCCTGACATTTTGCCACAGGTTGTTGTGCCTGAAAAACATACAGGCGTAACAAATTAGGAAACCAAAAGTACACTGATACAGGATAACCACTGGAACACAAGAGCCTTAGCAGTATTTCTGAACAGGGAAACTTTCTGAAAATTTTTGGAGGCAAAGAAAGTATTTCCTGTACTTGCCTCTTCCTAACTTCCTTCTCTACTGCTTTGGTAGTTGTCAGTGTCTGAGACGACGTATCTGAACAGAAGCAGCTTTGGTCTTCTTAAGGCTGGGATGTCACAAAAAGGACAGATTTGCTGTGAATGGGAAGGACAGCGTATTCTGGAAATACCAAGAAACCTGGAAGTTAGATGTTGTTGCAAGAGTGTCTACTTTTCATTGTAAAAGCATGGAGAAATCTTAGAATCCATTGAGGTCAATTGTGACTGCTCAGCTTTACGGAGACATTTAAAGAACATGCTTAAAGGCCTCATTAAAGGACAAGAGGAAATACAACCAGCAATTTCAGTTTTCATGATCCATAAGCTTTAGTTCAGGTTGAAATCAATTTATTTACCTCCTAGTGAGAAATGAAAGAATGGAATAAGTACTGAAATACAGAACTCTAAACAAACTGAAATACAAAATGATTATGTTTCTGATTATGGGCCAAAATTTTAAAGACTAACTTTCTCAGGTGTCTGTCCAAGTTGTATAATTCTAAAGCTATATTCTATTGTTTCAATTTGGGTTTGTTTGATTGTTCATTTGTTTGTTTGTATTTATTGGTAGTTGTTTGGTTGGGGTTTTTTGGGGTTTTGTTTGTTTGTTTGGTTTGGTTTCGTTTGGTTTTTTTATTTGCTTCAAATAAATAGCTTCCATTTTGGTATTTGAATAAAACTGCAAAAGCATTTTAAATCTGAACTAAGGTTTTCCACTTTTTTTCTGCAGTAAGGAAAGTAAAGAATTAGCTCGTTAGATATAAAAAAAAAATCTCAGAAAACTAATATTTAAATAATATCTGTCTTTTATTTGTAATCTTTGATAAGGGTTGTGAAGAAACATATTGATTTAGAGGATATTACAACAATTAATCTTACAGTGAGGGGCTTCATTAAGATATAATTTTTGCCATCCCCAAATCAAAAGCAGTGGTAGTAACAGGTTAGTATCTATAGATGTCCAGAAGAAGACATTATTATTTCATTATTATTACAAAAATACAAAATGGAAATGAACGCATAACCAAAAACCCTCCGAAAACATAACCAAAGAAAAACGCAAACCTAAACTGAAACCAAACAATTAAAACCAATTGGCTTGTATGCATTTGGAATAAAATTTAAAAATATTGTTCTGTCTGTCTTTTCAATATGTGAGGGTATTTCTAGCAATTCTCAAAGATATATCCACAAAATACAATAGGACACTAAATTAGACTTAACAATATGTGAATAGTAATCAAATTGAAAATGGTAGGTCGGTAAAAAACATACCTTATTCATACAGCACCTTGCACAAATTACTCAGTTTATGGCACAAATAAGTGTATTAAACTTTCTCATTTTTTCTTGCTTGGGGTGATGATAAAGAATATACAGTCTGAAAACTAATTACAGGGAAGGTCTAAACAGCAGCAAAGCCTAATGAACTTCAAGCAGTATTCACAGGTCCGTTGATTCACCCCAAACCGGGCTGAGAGTCACTTCTGAGACAAAGTCCAATAAGCAGGTATTTACTTTATTCGGTGCGCTGGGTGTGCGGGGATCACTCCTAACACACACACACCCGTGGCACACAGCAGTTTACAATAGAAGGTTGCAATTTATACATATTCATTGTTCTCCCTAGAAAAGGTGTGCTTATGCCAACTATTTTTCAGAACTCGTTATTAACATCATTAGCATACCCGGAGCACAGGCGCAGTGCTCCCTGGTGGTCACGCTGAGGAAGGCTCGGTGGCTGTTTTGATGAAGGCCGAATGTCTTCCTCTCTTTGCACTTTTCACCTTTCTCTCCTAGGCATGCGCAGTCTCTTGATAGCTGTTTCAGCATTTTCTTCACTGCACCTAGCGAGCTTTGTCCCTTATCTCTTGCCAAGTTATTCAGCTAGCTTCTACATTGGTTACCATGTATCTTATTCTAGCCCCGGTATATCCAAGCATGCCCAAGTATAATGATTTTAACCCTTTCTTTGTGTTAGGGGAATGTTTGAAATTTTTAATTTAACACATCTCGACAGTGAAACTTGCTCAGGGGAAATACTCCTGTGCCCAAACCAAAAATAGGATCTATATCCTGTAATACAGAAACAGTTATAAATCACAGCAGTTCACTATTTTCTTATTAGCTCTGCAACTTACACCAGCAGAGACAATACTAGCAAACACCTGAGCCGTACCAGTGGAGCTCAATGTATTGCTGTTACTGCAGCCACGCACCATGTGCATTTCCTCCCACAAGCCTGAGTCAGATCCAGCTATTCCTGAACCCCTGATCAAACACACCAAGGCTGTAAGGTGATTCTTGGAGACATCCTCCTTGAATAATGCCAGAGGGTCAGAGCTTGGGTGGTTTTGGTAACAAAAAATTGTCAGGATAAGGCCTGTTGCTTTCCAACATAGTTATGTTTTGAACCTTGTTTTACAGAAGATTATTAAACGTCTGTCATTTATGTAGAGAATAGCAGTTCATAGCGGTTGCAGCTAGAAACTGGCTGAGAGAGAAATCAGGGATTCAATCCTTATGAGAGAAGTGAGAGCAAAGAAATACTACCCGTTGTTTTTTTGCAGCATTTTATGTACTCAGTGCATACAATTTGACATACAACCTCCTCGAAGAAAAACAACAACAAAAGAAATTCATTTACTGGTACGAAATACTTACAAAAAAATATTTTCTATGCAAACTATTTTGACCTATTGGAATTATGTAATATATATAAAGGTTTTGAAACTAAAGCTTAAAACCTAGTAGTATTTCTTTTGATTTTATGAAAGGACAAAAATTATCTTCCTTAAGATGCAAAAGACCTTTTTGTTTGCCATAATTTTAGTGGTTTTTAACTTGGACTAAGTGAGGGAGTATATATCATGTAAATAAAGAAAAAGAGAGGGTTTGGACATTGGAGCTATGTTTGAGCAAATCAAATGTCTATAACGGGATGACAATGAACCATTAATGGCTTTCTTTAGAAACTTCTGCTTTCCTGTGCAACCTTGCCCTTAGCAGGAGTGAGCTCCTGAAACAAAATTCCTAAGTGTCCCCTTTAATCATGCTTTAGCTCACATTGTGAATGGCGAGATGAAAACAGGACACGTGTATTCTGGAAATGCACCTGTTGGGCTCCAGCTACTGGTGGTGATTCAGTCATTGGAATCACAGTGGAACCGGGGGTAAACCCCTGAAAGGCATGGAGGATGGCAGTGGTGTCTCAGCATTTTTTTTTTTTCTTCTATAAAAGTATTTCTATTTGCTAAGGTGAGCACAACCTTAAAGGAGGTCATGTCCTTGAGGGAAAAATATTCATAAAATACCTACACTATTTAAATTAGATGCTGACTCTTTTCTGAAGAATATTATCCAGGAGAGCTCTTTCCTGCATTACAGGGGTTGGAAACCAAAACTTGGACAGCTTCATAATAATACAGTGCAACAGGATTTTAAAAGCTCTGTTAAATGCCTGACCTAACAGAAATGTGAACAATGTAAAAAGTCAATTAAGTGTAATTGATGTGCCTGCTTTTTAGTTATGGCAATCTTTGTTTTTATACAGGTCTCATAAAGAATATAAATTCCCTCAGGCTGGGTACAGAAAAGCTTTTGGGTTTTGGTTTGGTTTTTTTGGTTTGTTTTTTTTTTTTGGCAGCACTTTAGAAATTAGTTCATTCTTGTGATTCCACCATGGCTTTTTGCAACAGTACTTATTCTTAGAGAGTACCGGCTTCTCTGAAATAGAAAAAGAAAATATTTGGAAATGAAAAGAAAATATATAAGCCAGACAGTCAGATGCCTGAACATCAGAACAGAATTTGCATGGCTGCAAATGCACCTGAAATGATTTAAAACACTATTCAAAAATGCCACCCACTCCATATGACCGTCCCTAGATAACGCATCACAAGAGCTCTGCGGGTGTGGAGTCTTTCCACAGTGCTCAGATTCTCCCCTCTTACGTGCTTTGTTCATTTAGCTCTGCTGGGAGATTGCAAAATGCAAGGAGGAAGCCCTGAACAGTCATCTGAAGGAATATGACAAGGAGAGGTTCAGATACGATGTTTCAGCTCTTTCCTGTGTCAATTCATAACACCTGGAGGGAAGTTTCTTGATAATGAAAGAGCCCAGCCACTCACCCTCCGGCCATAACATCGCCATATCTCTGCCCTTCCCAAGAGAAAACCCCTCAGGTAAGAGAGTAGCCAACTGCATCCTTCCCCCTCCCCCTCCCAGCCACATCTTTTGTTCTCTCAAGTATCAGTAGTTATTGTCTCTTAGCAACAAATGGTACAAAATTCTATGAGAGAAAGAAAAACAAAGGAAAAAATCCTAACCTCCAACAGAGAGATAGGTGAGAAACAGGCTAGATAGCCTCATCCAAAGTGTTACAGTCAGTGGTTCAATTCCAATGGTAATGAATGATGTCCCTCAACACTCAGCATTAGTAACCATGCTGTTTAATATCTCCATTAATGACACAGACAAAGGGATCGAGTGCACCCTCAGAAAGTTTGCAGGTGACACCAAGCTGAGCTGTTGACACTCCTGAAGGATGGGATGCCACCCAGGGGGACCTGGACAAGCTTGAGAAGTGGCCCAAGGGAATCTCATGAGGTTTAACAAGGCCAAGTGCTGGTGCTGCACCTGGGTCAGGGCAACCCCTGGTGCCAGCCCAGGCTGGGGATGAACAGATCGAGAGCAGCCCTGCCCAGAAGGACTTGGGGGTGCTGGGGGTGAGAGGCTGGACATGAGCCAGCCATGGGCACTCCCAGCTCAGAAAGCCAAGTGTGTCCTGGGCTGTACCCACAGCTCCGTGGGCAGCAGGGGAGGGAGGGGATTCTGCCCCTCTGCCCCTCTCTGGTGAGACCCCACCTGCAGAGCTGCCTCCAGCTCTGGGGTACCAGCACAGGAAGGACATGGAGCTGTTACAGAGCAGGTTCAGAGGGGAACTGCAAAAATGATCAGAGGGCAGGAACACCTCTTCTATGAAGAAAGACTGAGAGAGCTGGAGTTGTTCAGCCTGGAGAAGACTTTGGACAGATCTTATTGCAATAATTAAGTGGGCTTATAAGAAAGATGGAGACACCCTTTTTACCGAGGCCTGTAGTGTGAGTACAGTGATTTTAAATTAAAAGGGGTTACATTTAGATTTGATTTAAGGAAGAATATTTTACAAGGAGGGTGGTGAGACATTGGAATAAGTTTCTGCAAGAAGTTGTTGATGCCACAGCACTGGAGGTGTTCAAGTTCAGGTGTGGATGAAGCAACCTGATCTAGTGAAATATGTCCCTGCCCATGACAGGTCAGTGAACAAGATGAACTTTCAGGTGTCCTCCAACCCAAAGTGTTCTGTGATTCTATTACTGCATCTTCATATGCACAGATAAGGCCCGTATTTAGGATCAGGTGCAGTCTCTCCTGATAGCAAAGAATCTCAAACCTGGAAGGTATCTGAAATGGATTAACTATAGGCTCAATCTGCTAACTAAATACTGTTTCGCCCCAAACGGGCCAGGAGACACTTCAGAGACAGAGTCAGAGGAGTGGGTATTTGCTTTATTCAGCCCGCCGGGTGTGGGGGATCGCTCCTCCTAACACACACATCGGTGCTCCCTACAGCACAGTATTAAGGGTTAAATCATGAATATTCATCACGTTCCTTGAGTCAGGTGTGGTTATACAAATTATTTCTCGGAAGTCACTAGTATCATTAGCATACGTGCCACTCATGCGTTGAGTGTCCCGGTGGTCGCACTGAAGGAGGCTTTTCCTCTTCATCAGGGGTCTTTGTGATGAAGATAAGTAGTCTTCCTCACGATGCACTTTTCATCTTTCTTCCCGGGGCATGCGTTGTCCTTTGAGGAATGATTCAGCAGTTTCTGCAATGATCCTTGTCCTTTCTATCTTGACAAGATTAGGGCGAATCCAGCTTCTTAGGTTTTGGAATTAATATTTGCTGTCTCCTAATAGCTAACTGTACTTACATGAGTTTAGCTATTGACCGCTCCTTTCTCAGTTGAAATAATCTGTTAGTCTCCCTTGCCACTGCTTTGCTACTGGAAGGGAAAGAAGGTAAAACTGCAATTTAATGGAAAGCTCTGTAAAGAAAAATACAAAACACATTTCTAAAGCCTTGGGTTTAGTGGCAAGCATTATTTATTTGTAGAGAGATTAAAGAGTGAATAGTGAATCAAATACAGATTGACACTTTCCTGCTGAACAGAGGAAATGTCTATAAATTAAGAAGTTGCCAGGTTTGTCTCCTAAGTACTGTGAGTGAACCTGTCATATGCACTTGGGAAAGCTGTCAGCAATAGCTGGAGATCCAGAGAGGCAGGAAGAGAAAAACGTGTGCGTGTGTGTGTGGAATATGAAGGAAATGGCAAGCCAGCTATGTCTAATAAATAACAGAAACATGAAACCTGACCACTATGTGCACGGTTGCATTCTCAGAATCCCTAAGCCCTACATTTTCCACAAGAGAAAGTAAATCACCATTTTCAGTGGAACCCGGGGTTCAGCAATTTTTTAGATTAATGTATCCAGCTAGTGTGAATAGTATTTACCATGTATTCACCAGTAAGCACTGAGCTACTATGAAAAAAGAGGGGGTTTCCTCTTACATCTTTACTGTTTTTGTAAAAAAGAAGTGAGCCATCAATGTGAATTATAAAGACATGACTTATGTGCTTCACTCTGGAAGAAAATTTGATGGTGAACCCCAAACTAAATAGTCATCTTGCAGTATTTTAATTCAGGAGGAGAGAAGTGGGAAGATCTCTTGCATGTGTTCAAGTGTTTTAGAAAACATGTCACGTAAATATCGAATGGCTCATCCTGTAATTTTGTAATCGACAATTAGACTGAATGCAGGTGGTTTAAAATACCTTAAATAAACTATGCATTCCTACAAGCACCTCCCACTGCTCCACATACCTTTTTGAGAAATTATTCTTTCTGAGAAGACATCTCTTTCTCCTTTTCTTCTTCTATACCTGATTCTATAGAAAAAAATAAAAAGAAAAAATTAGATAATTTCTTCTTTAACTGCAGCAGTATGATCAGAACAATAATTCTTGAGCCCAGAGACAATCCAACCATCTAAAATATTAATTGCCATCCATCTTTTCCCATGGGATTTCATCTCTGATGCATTGTGGAGAAAGGAGATTATTTTGCCTGTGATGATGGGGCAAATTTGTTTATGATATTGGAGCTTACTTTGGGAATGACTTACCACTGTACTGGGCAATACTTCAGGAATGACACATCTCGAGTTACTACTTAAAGCATACCCCATATGGAAAATGTGTATTTGGTGGCTGAAAAGCACTTTGGTTAACACACTTGAGGAAGCTGGTGCCTAACAATTACTATGCTGAAAACTAAATAGACAAAATCACACGTATAAACCACATGAAATTACATGAAGAAAGTGACACTGTTTTCTTTCTGTAGCGTCACAACATCAGAACTTGAATGTTTATAACTTCTTCAAGCTAGACTCTCAGAGATGCTGAACAGAAGCATATTCTCCTAAGCCGAGGTGAATCACGCATTCAAGAATATGCCATTTGGATTTTCATACAAATATCAAGGCCTTTATATGTTCTTGGGTACTCAAGAACAGCTCTTTTCATCATTGAAGTGTAAGTATTCAGAGTTGAAGGCCCTATATAATCTAATCCAATTACAGCTCTTCAGAAATATCAGTTCAATCCTTACTTTCTAAGCAATTCTTACTCCCTAAGTACAAGGCCTCTGAAATCTGTTACTGAAAACCATGCTCCTTTGATTTTCCTAAAGCATTTTATAAATAGGCAAAACTTCTTCAGTAGTGTAAAAAATGGAATAAAACCACTTAATGGTGATGCAGTTGTTGAAAGAATAAACTCAATATTTGTAAACCCCGACATGAAAATTGAAGCTGGACATTCGTAAATACGGAAGTTTTCATTTATAACAACTACTCTAGAAAATGTTGATCCTTAAATATCATGACAACATAAACAACATGCCGTGAACCTCTTCAGGACATAGAAACGAGAAGTAATTCCTCAGAGCAATAAAATAAATAGCATGGTGGGAGATTTCATTTTAGTTATTACTAGGGGCCCAGCAGAAAAATGTATTTTTTACTTTTAATTGGATGGTGACACTGAGGAGAAGTGAGATTTGGAGCACCAGCTCTAAACTAAAGGAATCTTGAAGCACAAAGGATGAAAGCTCCTTCTGGAAATACTGAAGGGGCTTAGCTTGGAGTACAATGTTTTTTGAAGACGGGCTGCCAAACTTCCACATATTTCCTGATTTTTAAACACCTGCCAGCATCCAGCTAATGTCCTTTCACAGCTCATCATGATGCTCTCTGAAGGCTTATAAAGATTTGCAGTCTCTTTGCATTTTATCTAACATCTAAACATCAAAAAAGGGCTCACCCCATGTTTTTCACTTCTCATTCTTCATAGTGCTCTCCATTATGTAACTCCAACTTCTTCTAGAGGCAGGTATTCCCTGCCTTCCAGTCCTAGCCCAAATGAGAATAGGATTTGTACATCAATGATTCCAGAGGTCTGCTTGTGACTCTGCCATGGAGAACGTGGCTGTGGGTTCCAGCAGCTCCCTCTCAGCAGCAGCACCGTGACTGTGAGGGCTTGTCTGCCTCACACACTGCCCTGGAACCAGCTGCACTGACTGCCATGGTAATACCAGCCATCTGAGAGCCATGGAAGTCACAAGTGTGATTCTGTGACAGTTTTCTAACCACCAAATTCGGACTAATTAGTCTCCAGTGAACTAAACAGCATTTTACTTATATATTTGAATTTCTTTCCTTTCTTCATCCCATTGGAAGTATTAATTATGTAACATACTCCTACAAGATTTGCTGGCTTTAATGTTTTGCTTAACACCCCCATCTTATAACATTTTTGCTTAAAACACCCCTCTATCAGATTTTCTGATTCTTTTCTAGCTGTATACTATATATAAATGAATTTAATTGCAATAGGTATATGAACAAAAATATTCAAAATAGAGGAAAGATGTACAGAGTAATTCTCCCTTGTATGATTTATATATGAACCCAAGTAATACTATTTTTAGCAGATTTTTCCTGATTACTTTTCCTTAGTTCTTTTTCTTTCTCCTAACTTTCATTCCCCCAGCTTTTTGAACCACTTTTCATAAGTCTTCTCTTGCTTTTTCTATTTTAGTAATAATGTTGCCCCAGTGGTTCGTTTTTGAGTGTCAGGAATCCACTTATCTGTGGCCGAGTCAGAAACCATAATGAAAAGATGTAACTGTACCTCAAATTCCCTGTAACAAGGCAGATGCCACCTCTGATGTCTTTCAGCACAGATTTATTGTGCCTGTGTTGTACAACACAAGGTCTTGCTAGAACAGAAAATCTGCATACATGATGTTTAGCGTATCCAAGATTATAACTTAACTGCATAGCTATGCCATAAGCCTTCCTCAGGCCTCTGTCATGTTCCCCAAACTACAAAATCACAAAATGGGAAAGGTTGGAAGTAACCACTTGGAGGTCATCTGGTCCAACCTCCCTGCTCAAGCAGGGTACCACAGAGCATGTTGCTCAGGATTGTGTCCAAACACACTACTTGTCTACCTCACATCCATGGCATTGAATTTACCATCCTAAGTCTTTGTGGACTATGGCACATGGTCACCTAATCTAGTCCTGATTTGTCAAGAGTTCAGATACAGATCCCTCTGTAGAAGGAAGCCAGCTGCACCTTCCGAATATATACCTGGAAATGGCTGTCCTGGAGGTGGTGACACAGCTATTGCTGTGCTATTGCTATTGCTTGAGACCAGATTTTGCAGCAGCACATGCATCCGTTGCAGGTCTGGATGACTATTGACTCACGGGAACACAAACTGTCTTGCCGGGATCACACAGGGGCTTTGGCTGATCTATGACCTGCTGACAAACATGGAAGATCAATTAAAAGTCATTAAGTGCCTATTACCATAGAGATCAGATCAGTCTGTTTCAGTCTGTGTAAGGATGTTACACAGGGCCAAACTAAAAAAACTTTGTATATTCCATGCCACGCTTTCCTAGTTCTCATACTCTCTGTGTAGACACATAGTTTTTTCACCATCGTCATGCTGAGGATATTCCTGGAGGACACTGGACCAAATGGATCCTACCAGCTGTGCTTGCATTCATCTGCAGACTCCTTGTATCATACTAAAAGAAAAAATAATCTTTCCTTGCCATTCCTTTCTTGTCTCACAATCATTCCAACGAACTCAGCCTGAATTCCTGTATTCTAATTCCTCTTCCAAAGCTTTAAAGAATGAAAAAAACCCACCCAACAACATGATTTTCCTTTCTTTCTGTGCTGGGGTGCTTTTAAACCCTGAAAACACTTTGTTTCTTCTGTCCAAAACTGGGGAAAAAAAGTGGGTTTTTTTCCTCCTTTCCAATCCAAAAGGTAGTGAGATGTACTTCACTCAGTCCTCTCCTTTCCCAACAGTTCTGTGTAGATTGCTACTCTCCTACGAATCTGAATATCCTGTTAGTTAGCTACCTAGACTTTGTTCTCTTTTATTCACTTGATAACCCTTTTTTTCCCAAAATAGCCATGTATGTATTGGTTCACCAGTGAATAAATGGTTACAGCCCCTCATGCCAACACCCACCTTGGGACCTGATTAATACTGAGCCATTCTTTCCTTCCTCAGCCACATTGTTGTGTCCTAGGGCAGGTTAATAAAACAAATAAACTTAAAATGGTGACAAAGCAGAGCACAGCTGGAGTCAAAATACCTCTTTATTGGATAAAGAGTGCTAAACTACAAAATTCAAATATTGAAGGCAAACCCAGAAGATTTTCTCATTAACAGCTAAGAAGAATGGGTCAGGGAGGAAAATAACAATCATAGCAGTAAAATCCCTGGATAAATGAACAAGAAAGAGAAGTTATAAATAGAAATGAACGGTAACAGAAAATCTGGGGAATAGGAGATACAAACCTCTATGGGGTTCTGTGAAACAGAATGAAAATGGGGATGTTTTGCAACATAGCCCAGGAAATGTATCTACTCTACCCAGAGCAGTTCTGTTACCAACAGATAGAGGTCCTCTGCCTAAAGGTTACCAGGGTAGCTCTCGGCTAAGCAGAGGGAGCAGGAGAATTAGCAAGAGGTTTGGCAGTGTCATAATAACACATTGCAATGCAGGGTTCAGGTTTCTCCCTATTCCTGTAGCTTCCTTTTCTTGCAATACCCACGGTGGCCTTCACCATTAGATACCAGCAGGAGTTGGTGGCCAATCTGTACTGCAGTGCCCATCACGTTCAGCAAGTATTTCTTAGTTGTCTTTTTCCATTGTTTCATTGGCATCAGAACCAATCCTTTGTCATTCAAGAATCTAGGGAAAGAGAGAAAGCATCTCTTTACTACTGCCTGAGAACTCACAATATTTGATATGGTTGCCCAAATCAGTCTTCACAAGAGCAAGCACATGTCAAAATTCCCTTTAAGAATATGTCTGAAAATACCACAATGCCAAAGCACTGGGCAGGTGCCTTAAAGTTTTTCTTTTTTTTTTTTTTTTTTGGCCTTTGCCCCAGAGAGACAACAGTGTATCTGAGACTGCAGCTCCTTTGGGAATTTATCCATAAATAAGAGCTTAGAAGATCAGCAGGAAACAGATAAGTAATATGGTTGGGAATTACATTGCAAAAAGTTGGTTGGTTATTTGAAACTTCTATAAATTAACTATCAATCAAATATAGTGTAATTTGAAGAAAAGGTAAGGGAGATAGAAGTAAAGAAACTGCTAAAACTTAGCAACACAATGGGAGATGGAAAAATACTAAATATAAAAATCAATCTCCAAACTCATACTTTGCATTTATGTTAATAAGATTTAGTCACAGAGAGTAAAAGAAAGGACAGTCACACCCAGCTGACAGTATGACCTCCTACCCCTGCCTGACTTTCTGGAGCGAGATGCTTCTTACTGACTGCTGATGTTAGAACTTTTGAAGTCTGAAAAGTTTCCGGGCTCAGGGACAGGTTTTGCCCTTCCTCAGTAACCATGATCAAATTGCTACCAAAATGCTTGACAGAGAGAATAGAAACAGGTAAACACCCCCAATGTGCTTGCCAGTGGCTTCAGCCCTTATTGCCCCATGGGGAGAGTGAGACAAGGCATCCTTGTGATCCAGTTCAGACTGGAACTGGATCTGAACGTGGACAGAAACAATGCCAAAGTCCTTGTGTGACTGCATATTATCCTGACAAAAGATAGGCAGACTCATTGGAACATGACTATACTTGTGAGAATTTTACTAAAAAGTCTCAGGCTGACAATTAGAGAGTGAGCAAAACAACAAGGAAAATCAGCACATGCCAAAACTAATGGCATTTCAATTCCCCTAACAGAAAGTGCAGCTTTCACTGAAAGTGTGTCCTGATGCTGTCAGGAAAAAAAACAATCATCCTTTTTCTCTAGTGGAGTTCAGTAACTGAAGGAATTATGCTTTTGCTTTTCTACTAAGGACATTTGTAATTTAATTGTGGTAGAATGATGTGTGTCAACACAGAAACAAAAAAAGTTAGGAAATACAACAGGCTGATGTCAAAATGAAATGGAACGTGCAAAAATTGGCAGTATCTGGGTACAGATTGTTGAGGCATCATAGGGAAATATGGAGAGAGGAAAAACTAATTACAGAGAAATATACAGCATCTTAAAGAAAAAGTGTGCTCAGAGCCAATGCCTATTTTCTACTCGTTGGTTTTACTTACTTTTTAAATTTTACTTGCTTTTTATGCCAAACTCTTTCTAAAATGAGGAAGTGGAAGTGTGCAAAACTTTCATCATGTTAGCCTGCAAATCATAAAAAAACCTAGCCTTTGCTTTTAATAAAATACATCAGTATCTAAGACAAGTAAAACAAGAAACTGTGTTGATTTTAACATTCATAAGTCAGCAGTCTTCACACACACACATATATATATACATAACCAAGCAACTAATATTAGAGGCATGCTATGGCCATAAAAGACAATTTTAAGACAAGTCTACTGGTTAACCGTAGTTCAGAGCAGGAATGCTAGAGATACAATGTGACTCTATGATTTCAAGTAGAAATGCTTGGACATGGCTGAACCTGTAGAAAATCAGTGACAAATGATGAAATTCTGGATTTCTTCCTCAGATAGTATAAATCAGGGTGCAGCAAGCACTGTGCATCTGACCCATGAATATAAAGAATATATATATTTTTTTAGCTTACAACTCTTGCTTTAATTTTGCAGCGATAAAACCACAGAACGCACAAAAAAGAAAATACATCAATAGAAATATAGCCACCCTAACACAGTGTTGTAACAAGCATCATATTGTAGTTACAACTCTCACTAAAATGTAATCAGTTTTACATTTTTCCGCCATTGTTTTGAGTACTTTTTAGAGCAGACTGGTTTAAGCCTTGTGCAGAAATTGCCCTCCTTTTGTCCTCACTAATTATTATTTCCATTTTTTTTTTTTCCCCAGGATTTGCTATTTACAGGGTTTTTCCTCAGGAACTTATAGAATGGCCTGGGTTGAAAGGGATGCTAAAGATCATCTAGTTCCAGCCTTCACATCATGGTCAGGGACGCCTTCCAGTACCCCAGTTGGGGTCTCACCAGAGCAAAGTAGAGGGGCAGAATTCCCTGCCTGGTCACACTGCCCATCTCTCCCAAAGGGTGCGTAACTTTGACCTGCATTTGGCAGTAGTAATTTTCAGACATATGTAAGAATCTAAACGCAGAAATACAGAGAAAGGTTTTAGGGACAAATGCAGCTAGTGTTGATGAGACATTAGTGGCAGATGACATATTCAGACAACACTGGAAAAGCTGCTCACCACCTGAACTGAAATTATGTTTCTGAGTCCAGTCCTGGAGAACCTAAGTATTAGTTCTGGTTCTGAAAAAAATCCAAACTGGGGAGAGGATGACTTGTCTGTTTCTTTATTTCATGTTATTTGAAACCAATGAGTAATGAAAACATTGTAAGGCATCTTACAATGCTGCTTTCTATTTCAAACATTCTACTGGAAAAGCAAAATAATATTTGATTTCTGTTCCTCTAAAACAAATAAGTCAAATGTATCAGTCTTCCTGAACCTTAAAGTGATTAGAGATGTGAGGATATTACATAAAAACGTTTGATAAATTGCTCTTTCTTCTTATTTGTTCTCAAGTGAGCATTCCTTATGAGCCCTACTGTGTTTAAACTGAGAAAGAGGCAAAAAACTTCCATCTGAATTATGCTGTATTAAGTGCTAAAAGTACTGGCACTGTCGAAGGTTAATATAAGCTTCCCTGAGTACAGAATTCATTGAACACATTTTTTAACATTATCTTAATCTCAAACACTGTCTTTTCACCTTGCATACATTTCTTTCTATTCTATAACAGCAGTCACAAAAATCACTGGAAGTTACTTATACAACAATTCTACATATCCACACTAACCTCTAGAGATTCTTCTCTAAAAGTGCATCTTTCAATGACCTGTGCAAAAGTATTTTTCTGTACTAGCAAGGCATGTACTCAAATAAATATCAGTATAAAGTTGCATGGAAAGGAGTTTGTCTAAGGAGGAATTTCAGCTTAGTAAAGGTATGTTTGTCCAAATCTTTGTTGCTGTAAATGAAAGAGGAGTTGTCTGGAAAGATTAACTCCAACTAAACTTACAAAGGGAGAGAAGGTATCACATTTATATTGTAGTGGTTTCATAGTTCTCAAACCTATTTTGCATTTCTCTTCCATGATCTATCCAGCTTTTCATAACCTTTTGTCCTGGTTCTGCCCAGTACAGGGTTAATTTTTTGCAGTGGGTTTGGAGTCTTGTTGGAACAACTACATTTGGGACTTCTATTCCTAGACCATGATAGCCTATTTAAAATTTTGTGCATCTTAATGGGTCAGTCTCACCATTTCATCCTCAGGAAAAATTTCATTATTTTGCTTTCATGCTATGTTGATAGCAGAACACTCACTATTTATGTGTACTGTAGCTACACTGTATACAGTTATACGGTAGGTATAACTCAAAACCAATCCATCAGGCAGATTTTATTGAACATTTGCTTTATCAGTTTTATTGTATTTGTAGCTTTTAGTCAGTGTGTTTGGATTATCAAATAGCTTACATCCAAATCCATCTTTTTGCCTTTCTTCACTAAAATTGTTGTTTTGGCAAAGAATAAAATCCCTCTGGTTTGAGAAGATACATTTTCCACGTAAGAATTAAATTTTCATCCTTCAAACTGTTTATGAAGTTATTCTTGCAAGATCTTTTTTATTATTTATACAGATTTCTCTGGTCCATTGTTACTTATCTTATCCTCTTTCAGTGCTTTTTGTTTGTTTGTTTGGGATTTGTGCCATTTGTGCGTGTGTGTGTGTGCGCGTGTGTGTGTGGTTTTGTTTTGTTTTGTTTTCTGGCGTTTTTTTGGTTGGTTTTTGTTTGTTTGTTGGAGTTTTTTATGTTTCTATATAGTCAGCATAATGTTATCATTCTTCTTTTTTAGAGGTTTTATAATTCTCTTTAAGAAAACTTAGGTGCCAATCACTCCAGCCCAAAAACTAAAGAAATATTTTTATTCCTTTCACAATAAAGCAGATTCCCTAAGAACAACTGAACTTCGTATCACTGTGATATCAAATCATCCTCATTCATAAATACTTACAGGAGAAATACTTACTTGTTTTATGTCTTCCCCTTCTGTCTGATAAATAAAAAGTTTCTTCTTGAATACTCTAAACTCCTAAACTCCTTCTCCCTACCTAGCTCTAGAGGTTCAGCTGAAAGCCTTACTTGCTTTCGCAACTTTATTTCAGAATCCATCTGCAACTGTTGCTGTTTGACGCCAAATTTCCTATTGCTTACACATCTCCCTTTGATTATATTAAATTTAAATTAATTATACAATAGTCTTTTAAATTGCTGATTCAATTTGCAGCTGACCTGAGATAGCTTATCAGAAAAGTTTATTGATTTAATATTGAGAGGAGATGGAATTCAACAAATCTTGTATGTGTTTTCCGCAGGCACTTTTCCTTTACTTCATTCCCTTAAGAATTCAGGAAAGAGAATTAGGATTTCAGAATTGAATCTATTTTTGAAGAAGACAATATGATCTGATGGAGTGATTAAGCAGCTAAGACACAAAAAATAATTCAAACAGCTGGAGAAATTCATCCCAGGAAGGCACGTGGTAGATAGCCTCTTTTTCCTTGATGCACAGGCAGATCTCATGAAGCTGCTCTAACTAGTAAGGCTGAGAGAAAGACTGAAACTTGGCATTACTCGGTATTTAAGTATTTAAAAGATGAAATAAAGACAAGGGGAAAATGAAATAACTAACCAAATTAATGATATCTATATCTAAGTTAATGGAGTTAATAGGTGATTAAGAAAATTATATTATGGTTTAGTGGATTTGAAATGAAACAGTAACGTAGAAGATTTATGTTCTCCAGAACAGAGTTTTTCCAGATTAAGCTGGAGTCTTTGAACTGCAAGTGTCTAAATGAGTGAAAAAACAAAGATTAAAAATAGATGGATTAGAAAATGAAAGCAGCAGAAACAATCTGTCATCTTGACCTGCCTGAAGGACTGGGGAAAATAAGAAGAGAAAAATTAACAAATACCTCTTTAAAGAAAAGTTTATTAAAAATGTAATGTCTGTATTCTTTGTTCTTGCAAAGAGCAGTGAGGAGAGCACCTGCTGGCCTCCACAAAGCAATGATAATAAAGTTTCTTAATTACAGTAATATAGATAAGCTGTTACAGCTGGCTACACTGAATAAGTCTGATTTATAATTCAGATAAGTATTGCTACTCCTTGATTGCAGTATGAAGATACAAAGGAAGCAGAATCCATAGAAACTGAGAGGAAGCTTTGGGATTATAAAATTGAGTGCTTGTTTTATGCTGATAGGCTTGAAATTGATGTGCATGAAACCAGACTGTTTCTTTTATAGTACAGAAAGATTATCACTCTTGATTTTCACAAGAGAGGAATAGACAAGATGATTGCAAAAAAAAGAAGGATTGATATTCTGAACGTCCCAGCATAGCTGTTGACAAGTCCTCTCAAGAGCAAAGAGTCCACAAGGCCTATTCTGTGGGTTACTTCAGTTTAAATGACAGTTTAATGGATAACAGCTGTGCAGGACACAACAGTCTCTTGCCTTCTCTCACCTGATTTAATGATAAATATTTTCAATATTATGATCCTTCTTTCTCAAATGCCTCTCCCTTTTTGGAGTTGTGGTGCAGGGCACATACTCGTACATACATTTCAGCAGGCTCTTGGACTTGTACAGAGTATGTGCATACACACATATGCCTATACATGCACACAGACAGAGAAGAGACAGTCTCTTTCACTGATGCCTCGAAGGGGCTACCTGAAAACAGAGGCTAGACAAGATTAAGAGAATAAAAACAGGAATTTATTTGAAGGGCCTTCAAAGGTACACCTTGGGAGTCAAAAGCCTCCAAAGGGCTCCACCCAAGACGGACCATGGGTTATGGGCTTTTCACACTTTCGGAAGTTTGGTCCATTTGCATATCAGGGTTAATTCTCCAATTATAATTTCAGGTAGTGATGTAATTACCCTAAGTTTGCTCCTCCTGTCAGAGGTTTTATTTTACATATTTTGGGGCTTGAGACAACAAGGTGTCCTTGAGTTCAGGCCCAGAGAGGGTTTGTTATGTCTATCCAGCATGAGAGAACAGTTCATGTCTAACCAGGATGAGAGAACAGTAGCTAACAGGCTGTATGCAGTTTCAGAGCTACATACTAAGCAGTACAGAATTTGAAAAATATAGAAGTTAAAACCTAAGGCATCATCACAAGAGAATTTAAGCACATCCATCTCTTCAGCATTTTCTGTCAGCAATATTAAGGATTTTGGTGCTCAGTGTGCTGGTTTCTGTGAACACATTTTTGAGAATCTGTATCTCCCTATTTTCCATGGGGAACTCAGTTACTTCAACTCAGCTTTGTGAATTTTACGTCTGAGCAAGAAATAGATCTTGAAGGTATGACAGTGGAAAGTATCACAACATTTTATCCTTTTTTGGCATTTGATCCAAGACCTTCACAAAGTCATACAGTGGGAATTATTGAGCTGTTTTAAGAGTCCCTCAGCCCAGCCTCTTGTACGCTCACAAGCTGTCTCACTGGGTAGTGATACCATTTTCAGGTATAGGTATTTCCATTTCCAATTATTATTTAGGATTTTGTTGTGGTTTGAAGCTGGCTAAGTGCCAGGCACCCGCTAACAAAACCATCTATTTATTTTCCTCTGCTGTATCCGAGCAGAGGAGGGGGAATTGAAAACTTCATCTTCATGAGTTGAGATAAGGATTATTGAAAAAACAAAACCACTTTAAGGCAAAACAGGTTCAAAACTTAAACAGTATAAAGAAGATTTATTATTAACAGAATTAAAGGTAAAAAGGGTAATGAGAACTAAAGCAAACCTTCAGAACACCTTTCCCAGTCCCTCCCTCTTTTCTCTGACCGTGCAAGGAAACAAAACATGGGGTTTTGGTCAGGCTTTCACTTTCTAAGAATCTTTCTTCAGTATGCTTAAGGAAAAGAGTTTCTTCTGCTGTGCCGTGGGATGCTTCCCATGGGAGAGAGTTCTCTGAGAACTTTTCTAGCATGGTTTTAACTTTCACAAGCAGCAGTCCCACCCGAACCTCCTGCGAGTCCCTCCCATGGGCCAAGCAGTCTTCCCACAGCTGCCTAGCATGGGTCATTTTAGTTCATGGGGTTTAGTCTTTTAAGGATGAGCTGTTCCAGTTTGGAAGCGAAGACACTCTTCCTCTATCTTTAAAAGCAAAGGTCATCTCTCTCTATTCAAGTTTCTCACTAGATTACAGTTTATCAGTATCCACGTGCTCCAGCATGAGTACTCTTCTTCACACTCTTCTGCATGTGGATCTCTGCACCCCCCATGCACCTCATGAATTACAGGGAAATAGTTTGTTGTATTATAGTCCTCACCACAGCTTGCAGGAGAATCTCAGCTCTGGCGTTTGGAGCACCTCCTCCCTCTCCTCTTTTTTCACTGACCTTGGTACCACCATGTTGGTTTTCCTCATGTGTCCTCACTTTTCCTTTTTCTCTGACTCAGAAGAAAGTTGGTGTCTGTAAGTTGCAGTTGAGAGGTTGATCTCGTCTGGGGTCCACATCGGGGAATTGCTCTCCATGTCTCTCGCTGTGGGCCATGTGGTCCTTGCCAGCACCACACGGCCGGCCCTGGCTGCATGGTCCTCGCTAGCACCACACAGGTGGCTCTGGCCTCGGGACAGCCTCAGCCACGTGCTCCTGGCCCTGGGAGGGCCCTGGCCATGGATATCCAGCCCCGGGAGTGTCCTGACTGCGCTGTCCCAGCCTTGGGAAGGCCCTCGCCAGGATGGCCCTGGCTGCCGCCTCAGCACTCCTTGGGAGAACAAACAGAACTTCCTGCAGTTTTTCCTTTCTTAAATATGTCATCACAGAGGCGTTACCAGCTTCTCTAACTGCGCTAGTAACCTGCCCATTGTCAGAGCCTTCAGTGATTGGCTCTGTGTCTGACATGGAAGCTTTGAGCAGCTTTTCTCCCGCCCACTAAAAACCAGGCTGTGTTAAACCAACGCGGTTTTCTATCTAAGAATAATGCAATTTGAATAAAATATCTTTGCCCTACAACTAACTGTGGGGTAAATATTCTATAAATATCCTGTATTGCTGTTTCTCCTGAGGAATCTCTTGGTAGGGAGTTAATGGAAAGATCACTGCGGTAGCTGTGGCAGTTCTCTTATGGGTAAAACAGCTGGAAACGTTATGAGAGATGTCTCTGAGTAATTTATTTTGAGCTCTGTCCTGGCATGGAACTAGGTACCACAACTGCATTTCCAAACTTTATACCTCATCATATCTTAAATCTCTCCAGGATACAGGTAATATAATGTTCATTGATAATCCCTTCTTCCATTTTCTATGTTCACAGGTAAATTGCTGAAAGTCTCCTTGATTTCCTTACAAAAATACAACAGATTAATTATATACAAAGAATTTTAAAATGAGAAGTGCACTCTGTGGAGGCAGAGGAATTAAATTGTTGTACCTCCTGGGCTGGTGTAAAATTTTCAAGCATTATGAACAATTGCTTACGGGTATTTTTGTTTTTAAAGGAAAAATAAGAAAGCAGGAGGACAGTCAAGCAAGTGGAAACAAGTGAAACTGCCTGCCACTAACAATTTCACTTGTATTGCTATCATTTTACTAAGAACTCCCAACTTCAAACAGGTAAGCAGATAAGCAGATTGAAAGGATCAAACAGCTGGATAACATTTGGAAAAGCATGTAGCAGCTTGCATCCCTTGATAGTCCTTCAGAAGGCCATGAAGAAAAAGGAATAACTTTATTTACAATGAATTTCAACATTTAGATGTACCAGCTGGACTAAAAATTGTGTCTAGACATGATCATTGAAGTCAGGATAGACCAGTCTAAAAGATGGACAGAGCTGGGTTCTTCCACTATGTTGGAAAACAGTTCAAAAGTCCTAAAAATACCTTGGAAAACACACTCCTCCAAAATACATATTCCAGATTGGCAAGTGTAATACACCTCAGTCTCACAGACCACTGGGTCATGTTGACGTCGTCTATGAGCTATTTATTATGCTAATTCTGAAACACACATGATATGTAACAGAGTCAGAGTTTGGCCATGTCAGTTCATGCTTTATGCATTGCCTTCTAATGGGTCAGAACACTAAATCCGATGGCTCAGCTATTTGTACATTCACACAATGAATTTTCAGTAGACAAAATACTAGTGCTTTTATGCTCCAAGTACAAATACCATATAAAGATATTGACAGACTAACGAGATACAGGTTTTAGCAATAATTTCCACTAAATGGAAGAAAAAGTTAAACATACATTATCATGATCTGGTCCTAAAAGACATGAGGAAATGCATTAGACACACACCAGCTATTTTAATTACCAGTTTTAAAGCTTCACTAGATCTTTTATACTTCGTGCTTAATGAGCTTTTATAACAGTTTTGTATTATCTCCAAATTAAATTTTTCTCTTTTTTATAAGAAGTTATGAAGTAACTAAGATATTTTGTTTCCAACATACAACTATTTAAAAAAAAATTCTTACCACAGTATTGTTTATCTGAATAGCTAATAAATAGGAAGAGCTTCTATCACAAGACCACTATTTCTCACTTAGTTATTGTCAGCTCTTGAACGCAAATAAAAATGGTTTGATAATCTACATTCCTGAAGAATTCAAAGAACTTATGAGCTAATGCCTTTAGAAGAGATTGGGATACTGCAATATTAAAATACTCCTAATATTCGTCTGAGATGACATGAATGTTTCTGTGCTTGGTAAAATTCTTCACAGCGTTTTTCTTTCGTGTCATTTTTCCAATACCTGCTCAGCAACAAAGGCGAAGCTTTGCAGCAGAGATTTTTTCAGAGGTATTCTGCTCTTTAAATGGGAAGCCATGATCTAAAGAATTTTGAAACACTAAAATGTCATGGAATGCAAATAGAGCATATGTATTCTAAGGCAGACCTCTGTCTCAGGGGTTATATAATGAGAAATTGCTAGTTTCTGATGGTACTGCTGTTATATTTAGTGATGGATCACAGATAAGTTTGTAAAGCCACAGTAAAATCACAGAATATGCTGAGTTGGAAGGGACCAACAAGGATTACTGAGTCCAGCTCCTGGCCCTGCACAGCACCATCCCCAAGAGTCACACCATGCACCTGAGTGCATTGTTCAAATACCTCTTGAACTCTGTCACATTTGTTGCTGTGAGCTCTTCCCTGGGGAGTCTGTTCCAGTGCCCAGCCACGCTCTGGGTGAAAAATGTTTTCCTGATATCCAACCTAAACCTCCTCTGACACAACCTCATGCCATTTACTCGAGTCCTGTCACTGGGAACCACAGAAAAGAGATCAGCGTCTGCCCCTCCTCTTCCCTTATGAGGAAGTTGTAGACCACTATGGAGTCTCCTCTCAGTCTCGTCTTCTCCAAGCTGGACAGACCAAGTGACCTCAGCCACTCCTCAGATGGCTTCCCCTCCAGACCCTTCGTCATCCTCATGGCCCTCCTTTGGACACTGTCTAACAGCTGAATGATTTTCTCAGATTGTGGCGCCCAAAACTGCCCCCAGCACTCAAGGTGAGACCGCCTGAGTGCAGAGCAGAGTGGGACAATTCCCCTCCCTTGTCCGGCTGGCGATGCCGTGCCTGATGCCCCCCAGCACACGGTTGGCCCTCCTGGCTGCTGACTCATATTCAACTTGCCATCAACCAGGACTCCTACATCCCTTTCCACAGCTCTGCTGTCCAGCATCTCATTCCCCAGTCTGTCCATACATCCAGGGTTGCCCCATCCCCAGTGCAGAATCTGGCACTTGTTTTTGTTAAACTTCATATGGTTTGTGGTTGCCCAGTCCTCAAATTTATTGATGTAGCTCTGCAGGGCCTCTCTGCCCTCAGGGTGTCATTGACAAAGTCATTTAGTGTGCCTTCAAGTCCTGTATCCAAGTCATTTTATGAAGATGTTGAAGAGCACTGCCCTTGGAATGGAGCCCTGTGCAACCCCGCTAGTTACAGGTCACCAGTCTGATGTCATCCTTTGTGCCCGACCCATGAGCCAGTAGCTCATCCATGAGATGATGTATTTGTCATGCTGGATAATTTGTCCAAGACACTGTGAGAAACAATATCAAAGGCTTTACTAAAATTCAGAAAGATGATGACATCAACTGCTTTCCCTTAATCAACAAGATGGGGAACCTTGTCACTAAAGAAAATCAAGTTTGTCAAACAGGACTTTCCCCTCATGAGCCTGTGCTGGCTATGACTGATGACTATGCAATATCACTTTTTAAAAGGTATTACTCAAGATTTGTTCAATGTCAGTGAGATAAAGAGTAAGATTTTAGTGAATTCCCAAAGGACTCCCTTGCCAAAATTACTTTCTGATAATTTTCATGTTATTATTTTATATTTTCTTGAAGCCTCTGTTAAAATCTAAACCAGTGTCTTGAACTTCTTATATATCATAAGCACAGCCACAATGCATACCATATGTAGACCTAAAACTTGAAGATCACTAAAATAAAGTATTGTAAGAGTCTGCCAGATTCTTAGTTTTACTAGAAGGCATCCAATGTGTTTACTGTTTAGTATTACTCCTTAGCCATTCAAATTTTGATGCCAGAAGTGAGTTAGATGCTAACAGCTCTGCTTTGATCATTCCCAAAGGTAGTAAGCATCTAAGATCTTTCCCCCATGAAAAATTGTTGAAGCATCACAGCTGACACATTCTTTCCATCCTGATATGCAATGAAATTTCCACTCCATGGGATATACTGTCTGATAATTAATATGTTTTGGTTTCACTGCGTAGCAAGGGAACATTGCTACTTCAATATAAAACACATACATGAGAAGGGCCTGACTAGCTTCTCCCTGTTAAAGCAGAGGAGACTCGCCCAAGTAATAAGAGACTTCAGTAAGTAGTCTGATAGGAGTCAGATTTCTCTACTTCCTAGCGATCCACGTGGAAGTTACAATCTAGAAATCATATCTGGAGTTGATTATAGACTACCATATGGGCCTATGAACAAATTTGCGAGAGTAAATATTGCTATGAATCCTATAGTAAAGGCAGGTAACTTCTGTCCCTCCTTCCACAACTCTTTCGTTGTACATTAGAAAGTTTTTGCATAAAGACCGGAAATAATCAGAATTAAACCAGGAGGGAAAACAAATGTTAGACTTTCTTTAGGATAGCTTCACAACACTGGCAGAAATCAAAGTGTCTGCATCAATTTTCTGTGGCATTTTTTGCTTCCATCTTCATTTGTCTCCTGCATGAATTTTTGGCAGGAAGTTTTCAGTAACACCCACTCACATCATTACAATAAGGGCACAATAGCCATAAAAAATAAAAGTGATTCTGTGCTATTTCAGTTGCAAATACTACATTTCATCCCCGTATAATCAGTAGTTTTACGAATAACATTGCAAGCAAGACTGTCATTCTGAATAACAAAGTATTTTGAGGGCTTAAAGTAGAATGGAACAGGAATAAAGCTGGTTGTATTTGTTTGTGCAAAGAGCACTGATCAGGGTCTCCACAAAGTCCCATGAACTCCATTATCTTCTTTTCTCTTTCTACAGTGTGTGTAATTATCATTTTTCTAATTCAAAGGATATCCTAACAAAACTCCTGTTCCTGAGCTTGATGTTCAGAAGTTTCCTGGTCTGCTTCAAAAATGAAATCATGGTCCAAAAATGTCAAATACAAAATTCAATCAAATACACTGGCATCCAAGACAATCCATTTTGTGTCTACAAATTTTTTAGGTTTGTGGCTGCTGTGACAGCAGTGACAACTGGAACATTTAAACAGCTTTTTCTCCAGTATGGTCAGAATACGATATAAAGCCATTTATCCAAGGAGTACTTATAATCTTCATGGTTTTTCCCACATGCAAATACTATAAATATGACCTAAGACGAGTTTTAGTCTTCTTCGGTTATCACTAAACTTTATCATTGCAGTCAGACACACACAGCTTTAAAACCAGAGGACCAACAGCAAAGCGAGGTTTATTTGAAAAGGCCCTTGAAAAGAACTGTGATTACTTGGGCTCATTAAATCTACTTTTTTACTATCTTTCTCTTATATGAAAGCTTTTTCGACCCATTTATCTGGAAAATTAATTTTTATGTAATTGAAATAACCACCAGAACTACCAGGAATGAATCCTTTATGTTCATGTTCATTTTGATTTCTTTAGCTCAAATGAAACAAATTTTCAAAGTTAGGGGACACATGTCCTAACTTTTTCATTTAAATGGATTATTTTTGTGAATAATAGAGCTGTCTGCAAGGCCCTTTTTTGTGCACTGAGAAATGCAAACAGCAACAATAAGGATGGCTCTTCAGTAAAAACTATAACTCAAATAACAAGATGAAGCCTTTTGCTAATGTTCAAACTGTCATTGTTTCTAAAATGGCACTTCTTTTTCTGTTTCAAATCTTTTGCTCACTTTCACTTTTTTGCTATTATCCTATAAAAATAATAATAATACATAGAATGCAGAAATTGGAACTAATTAACAAACAATCATAACATGATCTGGATCTGCTTCTGTGAAATCTCGCTTCCAGAATTTCATTGTGTAAGAAACATTTTCTATTTTGATACCAGAACTGCCATCTGTACTTTCAGTCCCTCACAGTTCTTGGTTTTTCTCTGAGCTGAAAAATTCATTTGCCATATATACGTATATTACTGTAGATAGATAAGTATAAATACATAATAATGTACGTGGACTTCTCAACTCCTTTCCTGGTGTTTGATATTCCACCTGCTGTGTCATCCACAAGAGGCAGGAAGGAGGGAGGCAGACTTAGTGAGAAATGTAGACTGCAGACTTCATTCTAGGAGAACACGGCTTCCGGCCTGGTGTTCTGTTCTCTTTATCTGACATACGGTGCCATGAAACCTTCCCAATTCTATGATTTTTTTGTCAAGACACAGTTGGGCAGCAATGCCTACTCTGGAATGGTGGGGTGGGAATGGAGCCCAAGGGAGCCTATGGTATAGACAAGTGGTACACTTTCCTCTATACGAGCACAGTTACCTTGAAACCTGCAGCATCTTTGATGCTCAGTTCCCTTCCTGGTGAGTGGGTCTGTAGGACTCAGCACACTGGAGCCCCACAGACCTACAAGCCCCCCTAGAAGGTACCTGGTAGCAGCATTGTCTTCTCTGTGAGCAGATCTGTCCCAGGAGGTGAAACAGACGTCTTCAAATGCTTTTCAAGGAGAGGACAGTCTGGTTCTGTCCAGCTGCACCTTTAATTGTAGGAATGTTAAGTTATGTGATAAAAACTCACCTGCACAAACAGAGGAGCACAGAGAAACAAAGCAGGTGTGGAAGCCCGAGAACACACTTAGCATTTCTAGGCCCATCACAGGACTCATTAACACATGGTCTTCCTGAGTCCAGAAGAGTCTAGGGGCACAAATACAAATGGGAACCCAAGGCAAGGACACAGAAGGGCCCCCCTGTTTTAGTCCCTCCCAGAGCTGTCTCAGGAGAGACCCAGCTGCTTTGTCCAGGCATTAAATTCTTTATTGTCCAGACATGAAACCCTTTAGTGTTAATCAATTCCAGAGCACCTTTCAGACTGTGTGGTCACTGCCAAAGGGAAACAGGACATATTACAGAACGCAGAACAGCTTTTTGGGATATGTCTACCTATGGGAAATATAGTGCAGGAGCCACAAGAAAGGAAAGAGGATGGATTTGAATGATTTGGGAGAAACAAGAGTGGGAAAATAGAGGAATAAGGGACCCTTATGGAAAAGGGTCAGTTCAGTGTAAACACTTGGTTGGGAAAAGTGTACTAGGAAACCTACTGTATCACAAATATTTACACGCTGTTAAGTCAAAGGTTCAAAAAAAGGTTCAAAATAAGGTAAAAGAATTTACAACATACGATGAGTCTAATAAATTATAGAGGATAAGCTAAATGTACATTTTCCTCTAAAACGGGGGAGAGAGGACTGTATTGGTTTTGTGAGTTACTCTATGTCTTAGACAGCAAATGCTGTTTCTGTAATCCACCTCTTCCATTCACCACCTTGTGTAAATAGGTGTCTTTTCTTCGCAGAGTTAACTAAGATGGTTAACTGGTTGCCCCTCTCAGCCACTTACCTTTTGACAAACGGCATTTTATGGATTGAACTCCGTATTTTGCAAGGATAATGCAAAACCAAAGCAACAGTTTCTAGTGCCTCCACTAAACTCCCTCTGCGTTTCCAGGAGAGGCAGTTGTTCTGTAAAGTCTACATGCAAGAGACCAGAACAGCTCACTCTGCAGCATAAGAAACCAAGAAATATAACCTAAAAGACTACACATAACAAAAGGAAATTACAATACTTGAGCTCATCTAACAGATTGCTGTTTCGTAAAGGGTGTTAATGGTTTAATCCATATAGTGTTATTTCATCCCTGATGTAATACATATGCAGCAGCAATAAAGCTCACTAAATGTCATCAGTCAAATCAAGATATGCAAATTTAAAACAGAAATGCAAGTCAGGGTGAATTGCATTTCTTATAATCCATAGCTTGGCTTTGTTGAACTTTGTTCCAATACTTCAAAGAGACTGGCCCTGCCAGATTCAGTGGAGTTTTCAGACATAAGAAAGATTGTTACTTTTTTTCATTTTAAGATGCTACTCCCTTTCATTTCATGAAGAAAAATATCTTACTGTCCCCTTATGGGTTGCAGACCAAGCTCTGAAGTACATTTCAGGAGTTTTTATAATTTTGCTTAATTTGTTCATTATTAAACCCATAAAGATAGATTCAAAAGCAAGAACAAAATGCTCATAGCACATATTATTACTGCCTACTGCTATATAATTTTAGGCAGCATAAAGCTGTTCCTATTAGGAATGCTTACTGTGGATTTTGCAAGCTCTGTAGGCCACAAAAAAAAAAAAAAAAAGACATTTTAAAACTGAGATTTATGGTAATATAAATATTAACCAAGAAGGTAAATGTTATATTCTCGGGGATGGTCTACATCTGGTGCTTCTTCCCTCATTATTCCTATTACATTGACCTCAATATAATGTGACAAAGACATTACTTCTGCACTTCCCAAGAAGACATCTGGTAAAATTTTAAGTATATGCAGTTAGCACATCATACTGATTTGGAGAGTACCACAAATATCAGTAATACTAACAGACCAATCACTTTCCTCATACAACTGTCCTTCTGTCATTCCTTACACTCATGACAAGAAAGGCTGAGTTGCAGATGATCTAAATTCTCTAGTTAAAGAATTTCAGGTTGGTAGAAGGTCCCCTGAAGGGGCCAGACTGCCAAATAGGAAACACTACACTGAGGGATTCAGAAGGAATTTAAGCAACACATAACCTGTTTTAAACACAGACATAAGCTTTGAGATCCTTCAAGTTTAAACTCAGAAACCTTCATTTAGATAATGAAGACATTAAAAATAAGCAACATCTTTTTATTTATCTAAATTTATCATCCTGGATATTAAACTTGTTTTATTGACAACAGTATAAACTAAACCCACGTTGACTGGAAGTTCAAGTTTTTTCTCAGGAGATGCACTTTATTTTAAAGTCTATAAACTTCCATGGCTCAGATGGCTATGAATGAGTATGTTTCAGATAAAAACAAGAAAAGTTTCGTTTCGGAACTAAAGACTGTTTAATTCCACTGTCATCTGAACTGTCAACAGTACATACATAACACGATAGATAACTTTCAAACCTTCAACTTTTCATAAGATTTTAGCTGACAAATTCATCTGGAAGCTACTTAAAATCTCATATAAAAACACGAAGCACACTATATAAGTAACTTGTTCAATCAAGGTGCAAATTAAAAAGAGAAAGGGAGCTAAAATATTGGAGTATTGCAGTAAGTTGAGAATGACAACAATGTAACTTTAGAATCCAGATCAATGATCTTGGAAATGAACAAATCACCTAATAGTTGTAAATCTTTGTTACAGCCTTTGTTATATATCATAAATAAAAATAGATACGTGTTTTTGTTGTTGTTCTACTGAAAACTGAGTATCTATTTCTGTGCATACAGCTTGAAATCCTAGTGAATCAACCAATATAACTAAAATGAAAAAATGCTGTCTTTTAATCTTGAAATCAAATCAATATATCAATGTATGAATAACAAACTGGAAAGAGTCAACTCATTCAAATCCTGGAATATCACAGGTATGATGTTATCTGTTATTAGTATGACCCCTCTGAAACAGAAGGACAGAGCTTGACATCAACATGAGGCTGCAAATGCATAATTTTAGGCGATTGTTTTCCAAGCAACAGGTACAACTAACTCTTATCCTGCCTAAATATTCCTTTCCAACATGGAATGTCTTACAATCACTGTAACTTTATGTGGTAAACTAATTTTACACTGAGCAAGCATAGATTATGGCTGCATTAGTCTTTGTCAGAGCTACTATGACGTTCAAAGCAGAACAAGAAATATACTGTGATTCTGAAATATTCTACCCCAAAGCAACAAGTTGGGCTCAAGGGCTCCCTGCCTCTGCAATTAGTAGGGATCAAAAGCTGTTCTTTTGCATACCACATAGCAACACTTTTAGTTAGTATCTTCAGCTGTGGTTATCCTTTGGCTTCGGGCTTGGTTTCTCACTTTTTTTCTCCCTTTTATACTGTCAGGACAGTAAAGGCTTCCATTTTGATGTGGATGCTGAAGGAAGACACATATATTTGGTATTTATGAATATCTAATTTAACAGCTTGTCATTCCCCCCCGGATACTTCCAGAGAATTCTTTAGAGCAAAATATATATTCAGTTGTTTGCTCTGGATCTTAAATCACATATGCATAGCCCAGTGATCACTTATTTCTACTGTTTATTTTGATTATCTCTTGTTTCTATCAGTAAAAATTATTTCAATGATATTACGAAACAACATCTGGAAGGGAGATGTCCTCACAGGCACAGCATTAAAGTTATTATCGCATTCCTCTTTGTGATACTGAACCTTCCTAATTTCCTTTGTTTTTATTTTTTCACTGAACAAACAACTAATATTTTCTCCACACACACACAATTAACTTTCTTTACAGTTTCTTTACATTTCCATTACCCAAACAAATTTAAAAGTAATCATGACCTTTCTGGTTTATTTTGAGGAGGCAGAAGTAATTCTCTTTATTTGATCAAATAAAACTAATTATTGGGAATACATCTCTCACTCGTGAATTTATATTCCTTACGTATCAGTTAAGCAATAAATTAAGAAACAGTTTGCTGATTTAATTTTACACAGAGAAAGCCCTGCTTCTGTATGTCAGCATTGTCATTATAACACAATTGTAACTTGCAAAGTAATACCAAAATATCCATTTCTTCAGAATAGTTAGATTTGATTTTGCAAAACTGAGTATGAGAAAATAAAAATAGGGGATTTTTGTAGAAGTTTTTTATTTAACTAGTTGCTATAGTTTTTCTATATTTTTTTTGTACAACTAACAGTTTAATTTCATAGTTTTAATCAGTATTTCTCAGTGTAAATGTGTATTCTACCTCTGCCAAGACTTCAAGATTAGATCATAAACTGTAGGAATTTTTCTTCATTCTTATCAGTCAGCATAAAATGTATATTTTTATTTATGAAGAAAGACAGAGTTTTTTGTGCTGGACTTTCAGCTACTGATCTGATGAAGCTTTTATCCTGAAAGATATACTGTTTTAAAATAACATTTCATCTTCTTTTCAAAGTAAGGCCATCCATGCTTCGTTTTTCCTTTCTATATTTAGGAAGTAAAACCAAGCAACATCAAATACTATGGAATTATTTCTTTTCAAATATGCTGAAGAATTCTCAATCAGCCCAGTTTTAAAAAATCAGTTTTAAATTTAGACCTAAGATCAGTCCTGTGGAGCAAGCAAAGTTCTGGGCATCTTTGCACATGCTGATATGAACCCAAGTTAAATAAGACTAACTTCCATAAACTCAAGCCAAAAATAAGTAATCTCACTCTCAGATAAGATGTGTTTTCAGTATCAGATGGACTTTCCAAATGCAAATTCTTGCATCATATGAAACCTCTCTTCCCTCTCAGGGGTGTTTCCACATCATTCAGATAAGCACTGGTGCAGGAAGTGAAAGAAGGAGCAAGACTTTCATTTCTCCTATAGATCATGCGGAAACTCTTTTGCAGTCTGATCTGAAACTGTCGACTTCTCCCTTTTGTTTTTTCTTCTCTTGGAGGAGAGTCAGAGCATAGAAGCAAAATGAGGTGAAGTCTGTCTGTAGGAAAGTACACACGGAGAGAGATTTTAACCTCAGCTGGGGTAAATCAGCCCTTTTCCCAGCAAATCTCACAGAGCTCTGGGAATATACCCAGGCTGAAGGACTGTTGTGTTTTGAATAAAAATGTAGAGAGAAGTGGCCTTCTTAGCTAACAAGGGACACACCTGCTAAAGTTAAAATAATTGCCCTAGTAATGATTAACGGAGCTGTAGACAATACACCCCTAATGAAGTATCTGCTAACAGCCAGTATCATAAAAGACTTCTTTTTCGTCTCAGTCTACACATAAGGGGATTCTATAACCTTGATGATGAAAGGAAGCTAAAGCTTAGAGGGAAAAAATAAAGTGATTAATTATCTGAGAACATGTCAACATATAAGGCAAAGTAAAAAATTGTCACCTATTTATAAGTAACTAAAAATCCTGTGGGGAATATTATACGCATTTCACTAGGTTTTATGTATATATATTTAATATAGACACATTTCTCTTCAAAAGATTAGTGTTACATATATGTTTCTATTTATATGTGTATGTTCTAAACCTATGAAACACAAGTGCAAGTGCAAATTCATAGTCAGTAAAGCAAGAAATTAATTCCATGTCAGCGGGGAATTAGCAAAATGTAGAACCTCTGGGGTAAAAGTAGAAAAATATTGAAAAAATCTTCTGTGTTGTAGAGAACTTGATCTGCAACATTCTAGCATCAGCAGAAAGTGAACAATTTCCTAGTATGTCACCTTCCTGAGGTTAAAGAACATTAAATATCTTCTTTGCTGTTCTGTATGTACTGTTAGGGACACAGGTTAGGGAACCTTGTGAGTCCCTGGTAGATGGCCAGGAGAAAAACAGACCTCAGAAACTTAGTCAAGAGTCACGGATAAAAAGAATTAAGAAACAGTAGGCCATCAAAGCACACAGACCCCTCTTAGTCCCATCATTACTTGCCACTGTAAACAGAGAGAAATAAAAGTCTGCACTTAGAGAGAGTGTGTCACTTCCAGTTCCCCAAAACATCCCCTTTTTCCTCGGGATATCTATGCTCCAGAGACCTGTCAATTTAGATTTTATCCTGTTCCAGCTTAACTTGCTCGAGAGCTATCCATTCCATCCATCAAAGCTAAGCTCTGAGGCAACCATGCCAGGGGACTGTAGAATATCATCATTCCAGTCTAGAAAGCCATTTCTCCTTATCACATTCCATATTTTAAATTGTTTTATTTATAGATCTTGAGGGCCTGTAAATTTGGAGAAATAGAACAATCTTACTTTAAAAGTTAACATCTTTGGTTACAGGTCCCTGTACAAGTATTTGTTACAGTCCTAAATTCAGGCATGTACAACCAAAAGCTGAGGTGACAAAGTATAACAATGATATCTGGTCACCGAAAACAGAAGGATTTTTGGAGTGAAAAGTAAATGCTACTGATTTTAAGTTTTCATTTGTACTGTCTGCTTTTGAACATATTTGCTGCCTATCCATGTGTGAATAAAATGCAACAGCTTGTGAAGAAGTAAGGGTTATATGTAATTCGTTAAAGGTTTCAGCAGATTTTTTTCATTTTTTCTTTTGACAGAAAGTGAGGCCAAGGTGATAATGATCTCTTTCTGTTTTGCTGCAGATGTGTTAAAAGGCTTTGGAGACTTAAGATATAGTGTTCAGAAAGGTTTTTAACCCTGTGAGAGTGAATATATTTCCTTTCTCACATGCACAGTTTGCAATGATGTCATTCATCTGAAGAAAAGTCCTTTCCCCTTCCATCTGTTTTGGCTTATGCACACACAAAATCCACACTAAGTCTGAAGGGAAGAGCTTCTTCATTTTGTTGTTGTGTTTTTTATCATCCTTGGCCTCTTAGAAACTCAATTTCTTCTGACATTATAATCAAACATATCCAGTCTTAGACAGCAGCCCACGTTTGTCACCGATGCCAAATAGATACTTTTCCTTTGGATTGCCTAGCAGTGAGATGTAGGATCCCTTTTCTTCCCAAATAGCTTGTTCTATAGTTTAATCATACTTCACTTAGTTTCTTGGGTCCTAATATTCATTACAATTCCTCAGCAGCAGTTAAATGATCTCAAGACAAATCTGTGAAAAACAGCTAAAGTGGAAATGTAGGAGCAAACATCAAGATTACCTGGTGCTCCAACAGAGCAACTTCATGTGAATACTCAGCTGAGAAAGCAATATACTTGGTTGCAAAGCTAAACAGTTATAAACAAACAGAAGAGAATGATGATTTCTTTATATTTCAGACACGACAGGTGCTTTAAAATATCATCATCTGCTAGAAATTACTGTACAAGACTTACTTATGTTACTATTACTTCTTTATTGTTGTAGCTGTTGAGTAAAATTGGATTGAAGAATGATTTAAATTCTTTATATACTCTTAAGTAAAGAAAAAAAACCCTGAACACTCTAATTTTCCCTTCTAAACCACAACTCCTTGCCAGGAAGTTTTATTTAAAGAAAAAAAAAGACATACAAAAATTAAAATAGGCTAACACAGAAAGAATAGTAAAGTTAAGGAGATAGATTTTTAAGGGAAATAGTCACAGGAATTTTACACAAACAAATATGAAATAATAAAAATAGATACGTAATCACAGACTCTTCTTGCATGACATCACCAACATATCTAACTAAACAAGAGTCAGTTATAGCTTCTTTAACCAGATCGTCAGGTAAACAAAAAACTTATCAACAAGAAAATAATTTTCTCTAAATATTGGCAGAATATTTTTTTAAATTCATGGCATTATCTGGATAAGAATTGTAGCCAGACAAAGAGATGTAATTTTTAGTATATGTCATATGGAGTTTTAATTTGTTTCTTACAGCTCACATTATTATCTAAATACAGTCTCGTTTACAATTATCCCACAGAAGCAGATTTATTTGTTCTGACAAAAAGGCAATCTAAATTCAAACTGTGTACTTTGTAAATACCATTTTCCTTAAACTTAGGGTAAAAAACCCAACTTAATTAGGTGAATTTTCCATTTCTTTGCTTTTGGGTGAACTAGAGAGAGAAGGAAGTGGGTCTGGGGGTGGGGAGAGAGGCAGAGCATGAGGGAGAAATGGCTGGATACAGAAGGTATGAAAGAGAGTGAGAAATAGAGTGAGAGAAGCTACATGAAAAAAGAGTGAAAGAGGGGGAGAGATGGAGACATAAAAGGAAGAAGGGGGGTGGGTGAGAAAAAATGTGCATGAGGAAGAGAAGAGCACAAGGAGCAAATAATTTTTGATTTATTAGTAAAACTGAGAAAGATTTATGACATCGAATGAAATATAAAAAAAATTCTGAAGAAAATGAAAAGTTTTCCTGCCATAAATTTTCTTATTTTTGACTTGGATTTCATCTTCATTTTTAAAGCCTCCCTCAAACCCAAAACCTTTCCCCCTTTTGACATCACTTTCAACCAGATGTTTTCTCAAACATTTTATCAGCTCCAAAGTGTTGTCAAGAGACCTGGTCTGCCCTGTCAGAGAATAGTAGATTCGTATTTAGAGTACAGCAAAGCTATGATATCAGATGACTTCCAAAAATGCATTTCTACCAGCAAGCAGGTCAGTGGGTCTCGCTGTGACGGACACAGAGTTTAATCTCCCTTCCACACCTTCTGCTGTGAAACCGTGTAGATATTTGGGTACTGCTACTTCAGGCACTGTGACCTACTAAGCATGAAAGCAGTATCTCTATAAAATACATGTACCTGAGAATCACACAGTATTATGCTGCTATGAGAAGAATCAGAAATTTTATTGTAATTTGGAGTACAGAAGCAGGGCAAAAGCAGGAAAAACCCCAAAATCCGTACAGGCAAACTTCCAGACCAACCTCCATATGTCACCTTCCAAGATTCAGTCTGCAAGAGGTGGTTCATTATATGCACCGTATGCACTAAACAAAAAAATCTCTCCTGATTAAAATGAAAACCATGTTTTAAGAAGGTGACCTCAGCTGCAGCACTTCAGCTGGGCTATGGCTGCTGTCTTTGAATGACTTTGATTTGGCTCATCACAGATGTTTTTCTAGAATGTTAACAACAGACTCCAAGCAGAAAACATTCATTCCTGATGGTGCCTTGCTCACACATGGAGGACTGAAAATTGTGACTAAGATGGACTTCAAAGCTTTTGTCAGAACAACTAGATAACCTGCAAGTGAGCAACAGAGATGTGAAGGGCTATTGAGCACTTCCTGCTGAGCTGTCACTAGCTCTGGTCAAGTGACCCTAAATTAAATGCTCATTCAATAATTTTCATTCATGTATCATTTGCATACTCTTTTCTAAAGGATTTTTCTGATCTCATCTTAAAACATTTCCTAGGTTGCAAGCAAAAAGACATGCAAAACATCCTGAAAATTATAAAGAGATCATATTCTAGTTGAATCCAATCCTGTGTCAAAACACGGTTAGGAAAAAATGAAAATGTGACAGTTTCTCTGCCAATGCTCATATTCACTCTCTTTCATCTTTGTAAATGGAGGCACAGACTTTTCTGAGAAGAAATCTACCCAAATACAACTGTGCTGCTACTCTTCATGTTGATATGCACAGTAGCCTCTGAAGAGGCCAGGATGCCAGAGATACTTGATGCTCAGGCAGTAAAGGCTGCTTTTGACTTACCAACATTGCTTGAACTTCCCCTACTTCATGCTCCTGGCAGGGGAAAGGAAAAGGTTGTGGTCTTGCAAGAACTATGACAGCATAGTTCTTATCATCTCTTATCATCTCTTATCACTTGGATCTTGCATCATGCTGACCCAAAAAACCTTGAAGCCTAAGATACACCCCACATGAGAATAACCTTTCAATTTTTTTTTTTAAATATACAATATTTCAGCCCAATTTTCAGTCAGGAGGAATGTAAACTTCTGAAAAACATTGCTAAGAATTAAGTATTTTCACTCAAGCAATAAGAAGCATCAAGTCAAGATGCATTTCTGCAGTTCTTCCTAGAAAATAGGATTATTTTAAAAACTACAAGAATGCCTGTGTGCATAAAGCTCTGAGACACTCACCTGCCAAGCACCATGTTAACCTGAGGGTATTTAATGCCACGGGTGTTTCCATATCCAGCACTTTTCAGAAGCTATTAGCTCTCACAGGTTATTAGTGCCAAACCCTTTTCCTGTAAGTACATCCATGTCAAAAGTCATTCACACTGTGGGTAGAGGGACCAAGAATTTTGCTAGGATTTGCCCAGATCTTTGCATTCAACTAGCTCTAAAAATACTTAGTTATAGGTCTCTGTTATGTTTGGCTGATATCAGAAAAAAACCCAAAACCAAACCAGGTGTTGGGTTTTCAACAGTGGTTCCCAGTCAGTTTCCCTGCAGCCAGAGCGTATGCAGATTAAAGGATTTCTTTCTCTGTAGCAGTTCAGTGACTGACAGGTCTCTCAAGGCCACTTCAGCTCAGCTTAACTGAGCTCAAAGATTACTCTAATATTGCTGAGGGGCTGCTCCATGGATCAGAGAACACAGAGACGGACAAATAAAACTTTGCAGTTTGTCACTCTTATCACACAAACTAAAGATACTGGAGCTGCAGCTGTCCCATTAAATTATTTATGTTTGAAACTCACTGCCGTCTGAAAATTTGCATCAATATTCCATGCATGTTTTATAGAAAAATTGATGAAACACTTTTGTGGAGTAGCTGAGTAGCTTTATGGAAAAAAAATATACAGGCAAATTACTGATATAAGATAATTAGTTAGGAAAATGGTGATATTGATGTTATCTGCCTTTCAAGAACAAAACTTGTGGAAATGCAAACTAAAAATATTATTTTAGATGAGAGACACATTAGGCAACTTCTTTTTTAAAAGACCTTCAGAATAAAAAAGTTACAATTTTTTAATTTAAATACTCAGAAAAATAAAACGGATGTCAAAGAACATGACATATTGCAGTTCTTTAAAATGAAGGTTTATTTTAAGCAGCATTTGAGTAAGAAGCTCCCTTTCCATTGGACTTCAAACATTTAAATAAATTAGCCAATTGGGTTTTAGATCTCTCTGCCCTAAAATATGATAACACATTTCTCTTTTACCTAAAATACGCATAAACAGCCAGAATGTATGTCTTGAATCCTAAAACAGGTTATTTCTACTGCCCCAGGAATGAATTACTACTGCCCCAGGAATGAATTACTACAACAGCAGGAAGTGTGTTACATTCAACTACCTGCAGATATTTTACTCTAAATGTTTCTACTATGAACAGTTCATCATCAAGTGATTCTTACCTCTCTTGACAAGATTATGACTCTCCTAGAAGGCGGGTAGAAATGTAGGACTTTAATTTAAGTGTCTAAATCTAAAAATCAAAGTATTCTCCACCCACAACCAACCAGTTGCACCTACCTTCCTACAGAAGGAAAGAGTGGAGATCTACCACTGCTTGATGACCACAACACACACTTCTTAAGCAGCTCTGGAGATACTTTGTTCTACCCCTGAGCATATAATGGGACAATGTGTTAACGACAGCTTAAAAAATTCAGATTGGCCATTTTTGGTATCTATCTGAATTCTGAAAAATAAAAAGGGTAAAGGTCTAGGGCAAATGAGGTCTTAAAGGTCCTCATTCAGGAAGAAGTATGTGATTTTTAAACATTCCAGTACATAAATTTCAGAGTTACTTAGGTTCTCAAGACTTTGATTAGAATTATGCCACATCCTTGCCGTAAAAGTTCTCCCTTCACCAAAGAGGCATTTTTCTGCTGAAGAAATATAGAGCTGGTGGTTCATTCTGGGTCCTGTGCTGTGACAGTATACTCGTTTCTTTCCCCTATCATTGCTAAAAATAATGCCACCGTCCCTTGAGCACATTGTTTCTGAATATCGACTGACTTTACATGGAAGTCAATATATTTTGTACTGATTGTATATCATATGTCTCTTCACATGATAAAGTAATTCCTTGTCAGCAATGGGATCTTACTCACCATATGTCAATTTTACCTGATCACAGTGTTATAAACGAATCTGCCAATTTTAAGATGAAAGAGAATTTATTAAATGATCAAAGTATAAAATTTGATAAAGTCACAAGCAAAAGCAGTGCCGAGCCAGGCGATCGGCACTGGGTGAACCGAGTTCGAACACGATCCGTTTCAAACTCCTCCAGTTCACAAAGGCTGTTTCTATGAGGTATCTTTTTATACTTTTTTTGGTGGTTTTGTTAATCTTATCTTTTAGCATATCAATGTAGTTTTTCTAGTCTTGTTGCTACATCTGGTGACAGCTCCTGGAATCAATAGATGTATATCTTTTGCTGCTGGAATAAGCTTTTTTGGCGATGCATATTATCTTAACTTACATGCATATTGAATGCATATCGCTGGAGCCAGACGAAAAAATCCTCCGGAATACTCTTCTTTGGAATGCATACGGAATGCACCTCACTGGGGTCCACTAAGATGAAAGTCCTTTTGAAACGCATATTTTTGGTGGCTACAAGCCCGTGGTACTTGTATTTCCTCTCTGCTTCAGTAAAAATGCTGTAATCTCAATTTTTAGCACGAATTACTTTGCAACATATATTACAACAGAATCTTGGGGTGATTTTATGACGATGCTTTATTCCCTGTCTGCTTTATGCCCAGAAAGCGGTTGTTGCAGCTTTAAGATGAGCACGGGGGTGGGGTGAGGAGCCTCGGGCTCCTGCGAGGGCTCTGTTCAATCTCTCTCCCTGTGGCTGCTCCGGTCAACGTGGACCGGGATGCTACATTGTTGCTTTTGTTGGATTGGTTTGTTTTGCTAGTGTGAAGCAAAAAGGGTTTTTTTCCCCCCTCCGTTTAACTAGCCTGGAGGCTGTACCGGGAATCCTCTTGGCGGTGTTTGTTTGTTTTTCCCTTGAAATGTTTCGGCTTGGCTTGTTTTTGTTTTTCTTTTCGGCCCGTCCGGGGAGACAGTAGGACCGCCCCGAACCTGAGACCTCGGAGGAGCTGAACCAACACGAGAAAGGGCATTAAAATCCACCAACTTCGGCTGCTGCAAGGAGAAGACCCATGACAGAAATCCAACAGGTTCCCAGATGCTGTGAGCTCTTTCCTCCTCCCGTCCCCAGAGACAAAAGAAGGGCAGTTCTGTGTTTTGCCTCTCGGCCACGCGGCGAGGTGAGGGTGGAGTGTAAGGATCAAATTTTTTTTTCTTTTTTCTTTTTTCTTTTTTTTTCTTTCTGTGTAATAAACAGGGTTGTTGTTTTTTTTTTTTTTTTTCACTTTCACCCGCTGGTATCAATTTCTCTCATTGGCAGAAGAAAACAGAGTTATTGAAGCCCTTTCCCTTTTAGAGGAAATGCTTATTCCAGGGTGTTTTCTCCTGAAATTTGTCTCCAAAACTGAGACACACAGACATAAAAATAAATGAGTGTACAGATTTTTGAAGAATCTTTTATTCATCTACAGTTGCTTTTTACTGGAACTTCCATCAGACTTCTTCTGTGAAACATTGTTTGAGGACGTGACCATATGAAAGTTTGTCTTGCCCATATTTTGAGCTAGATGGAAGGAGTCTGCGGAAAATCAAAATGTTTAGTTCTGTTAGCATGTCGATACTAAGTTAATGAATTCTCCTAAGAGGCAGAAGATATTAGTGTAGCAATGGATTTAAACGAATGCAATAAAATATGTTTAGGCTGAAATTTGACTTGGATTCTGGGCATGCAGAAAATGGGCTGGAATTATGTAATTCCTTAAGTGTCTTATATTTCCAACCTGTGTGTTAGTGCTGAAGCTTTTCCACATTACAAATTTAACCTGAAAGAGCCTAAGCACTGTAGAAGATCTTATAAAATGTCAGTGTAGGATACGTCATGGAACTGAGAACCACAACACCCTGTGTTTCTCACAGAGTTCTTAAGATCAAAGAACTCATCAAAGCTATTTGGCAGAAATATCAACTGTCATTTTTCATTCTCATTAAAAAAAAAAAAAAAGGTGATTTTTTTTCCTGAACTAAACTAAAGACTATGGTTGTTTTTATTCTAGGATATGGAGCATAAGAGATTTTTAAAAGTCTGTATTTTTCATCCAAAAATGCCTCATTTATCAAATTCTGAGAAGCACAATTTGAAACAATTTCATCTTGAATATTAAACTTCTATGACTGGTCAGTTTGAGAATATTTTACTTTGAATATCTGAAGTAAACAACTTCCCCATGTCTGCCTGAACATCAAATATATTCTTTCTTAAAATTAGTTTACCACAAACTTCCATTTTATGTTGTAAGAGCAAATAGACTTTGCTTAGGTCTGTGGGATTCTTCTAAAACTCATAAAAGTCTTGTTATGATTGACATATTTTTCTTGGGAAAATAAATGTGACCATTCACTGTTCTAGGCACGTACACATGTGAAGTGATAAAACTTGAAAGACAAGGGAAAAGAAAAGAAATATAGAACTCTAGGGATTATATGTAAAAATAACTGCAACTTTACACATGAGTGAAAGAAGACAAGTTTTATGTTATGGACACTTGTCTCATTCTCAAGTGGTTTGCTGGTTTTCTCTGCTGACAGTTTAACCCTGATAAGTACTAGAGAGAATTCATTTTAAAAGCATGAGGTACCCAAAAGAGTGACTGAAGCATATATTAGGAGAATGCCAAACACTAACTTCTTACTTCATGCAATCAGGAGAGAGATGACCCTGCCATATTTATTTGTGTCAGTTGTATTTGACAGCTAAATGCCTTAACACATTGCTGTTTTGTGTAAGCTTACAGTATTAGGAATTTTAAGGACCCTTAAAATTGAAAATTAGCTAATTCTTGCCTGATATCTGGGAAACTAAAAAATAAGGTTTCATTGACTTTTGAGCACTAAATATTACTTTTAAAGAGATGTTCTGTCTGCAACACAAATTTCATAGCAGCACTTTGCTAATTAGAGCTATTAACTGAGAAAACTTGTAAACCTTCTGCTGTCACAGGTTGTCTGGGCTCTTCTTTCAGGGGTGAAGTAACCTGCGCCTCCTCTGATTTACCTCTCTGGCTGATGCATTATTGGGTGCATACATCGGAAACTACATCACAGACCAGGTCAGACACCCATCACAGCAGTGTCCTTTAAAGCAATGGAAGCTCCTCCAAAGCTCCAGTGCAGTAACCAGATGCATTAGTCCCTAATTTGCAGTAACTTCTGTGCAATAATAACACTAAAGTACACATCCCAGGCTCTGTAGTAGATCTGTTTTACACTCATGTAAGCTCATGAGACCAGACCATTGCTTCAGGAAGCTGGGAAATTGCTTAAATGAAGCGGTAGGAATTTGGCTACTGAAAAATAACAGAATTGCCTGGCCCATTTCTTCTTCATATATGAAACATGGTTGAGAAAAAAAAGAAAATCAAAACCCCACTTTGTTCTCCTTTGTGTACATATGAAAATTAACAACAAATTAAGTAAGTATGCTTCCTGAACACTCTACAAATATTCTCAAGCCTTGTTTGTGTGTGGGAACTAATATGTGGTCCTAGCAGTTGTGATATCCCTAATTAGGAAATACTACATCTTCTCTTTGTGGTTCCACGTCTCTCTTTTACACCTTTATCTTCAGCCAGCCTTTTAGCTTCAACAGTCATTTTATAGTGGTTGTTCAATCAAAAATGGCATACTTCATGGTTATAAGTATTTTACAAAGTCAAGAGCATCTGCTCTCCTAACCAAAGATAATACAAAATGAGAGCTATCGTATTACATGTAAAAGATAATCATCAACATCACAGCATTTTTTGCTCAGATTTTTTTTTCTAATATAGTTTCATTGGAAGTTTGCCATTAAATTAAAATGCTATACTACCTTCCCCTACCCACCTCACACTGATTTTAACAAATATATCTTTGAAAGGCATTCAGATGACTTGTGTTTCTAGTTCTGAGATAAAATTTTGGGGGCAGGGTGGGGAAGGGAGTGTGTGGAAAGGAAGAAAAGAAACTACTTTGCCAATATTATATCAGTGGTATGTGAGATGTTGGATACAATAGGCTGCTGTTAAGCTCATCACCATACCCATTCCAGTCCTGCATGTCACCATACAGCCCAGTAAAACCCTGTTGCTGGTAGAAACAGGCCATATGTTTTGTATTGAGTCTGCAGGTCCTCAGCACTGTGACTGAGACTCACAGGCTTGCTCTGTCTGAGTTTTCTCTACCTGTCTGCAGCTTGCTTTGCCTGCATTAGCTACGACAGCAATTCCTCCAAATGACAATTGACAACCCATGGATAATTTGTTCTGTTATTTTTATTTGTACGGCACAGGAATATTCTTTATATTTATAGGAAAAAGCAGTCATCCGATGTAGCATGAGATTCTATTCTGACACACGGTAGAGAGCAGCACAGGTCTGGCACAAAAGGGAGTTGCTTTAAACTGAAAGAGTGTAGGTTTAGATTAGATATTAGGAAGAAATTCTTCACTGAGAGGGTGGTGAGGCACTGGAACAGGTTGCCCAGAGAAGGCATGGATGTCCCTGCAAATATTCCAGGTCAGGCTGGATGGTGGGAGTTGGAGACCCCTGATCCTAGTGGAAGGTGTCCCTGCCCATGGCAGAGGGGTTGGAACTGATGATCTTTAAGGTCCCTTCCAACCCAAACCATTCTATGGACAGCAGAAGCTTTGCAAAGTGTAGGCATGAGATATGGCATGGTAGAGTGCGTTGAGAAACGAAGCATTGGCTTGGCCCTGGAGACCTCACAGCAACAAACATCTCACCTGCAGTCAGTTAACAAACATCAACTTGTAACTGGAAGTAAAATCTGATTTTAGGGAACAAAGAAATGGTGTGCAACATTCACAAATGCATCCAAAGTACGTACATAGTAGGGTTCATTGAAACATGGAGCAGAAATACAACAAGAGAAAGCAAGATGTAAAGATGTTTTTGCAAATCTTAAAATGATCCCAAGTGGATCCTAGACTGAGAAAGAAATGAGCAACATCAACATCATATTTCTCCTGGCAAAGGACATTGAATGCTGACAAATCCACATAACATTCTCATGAATCATGAGAATGACCACATTCGACATTACAGACCAAATGGAGGAGAGAACGGACAAGCATAGCACCAGAAAAAAAAAAATCCCAGAAAGAGCTGGTCAAATGGTCAGCACAATCAATTCCATGCTGATTGTAAAGCCTTGGCAAACAGCTGATAAATGGGATATTTAACATGTTGGCATGTAAAGCAGCTTAATGTGTCCTGAAATATGCTTTAATGATGGCTGCTTGGAAATGCTCTTTCCTTTTCAAGTACGTTCAAATCTCTAGCCCACTGATTCTGTTAATTTTTTTTTCTTTTTTTCCCAATGCCTATCGCCAAAAAAATGCCATTGCCATCAGGCAAAAAAAATTTTGTCACTGAACCTACCCATCATCAGTATTTCATGGTATACAGGATCTGCTTTAAAAGTACCTAGGGGAGTCAGACTGATTTTCTATCACATTTATTTCCTATGAGACTGCCATAGACATACAAATTGTCCTCAAGAATAACTTATTTAACTTCAGCTCAAAGCTTTTGTCTGTATTCTGGTAACATAAACAGCTTCAGCATCATCTCCTGTTCTTCAAGTCAGTGTACAAAGCCTGGGGGTGCTCCCATGCAGATCTTGCCTGTGCTGGCAAGGGTGGGAGCAGTGCTGAAGGTTTACCTGGTTCTTTGGCAAACAATAATCTCCCAAGGTTAATTCTAACTTCATAAGGCCTTTTTCTCCAGACTCAGCTATCTAAGGCATCCCTTAATCAGCTCACACGTTCATACAGCACTCCAAGAAGCAACTTTTTACCTCTTTAAAATAAGGAAGTAATGGACTCATTTCTGTAAAACAAAAAGTATAAAAAAAAATTAAAGGCAAAGGCTTTCAAGCTTTTAGGCCTTGCTTTTGTTCTTTCTTTCTACTATATTCAGGAGAATATATATATTCTACTTCCTCCAGAAAGGTTTTGTCTTCCCATCTACCACAATTATTAATTTCTAGTGTATGTCAGACTACTTAACCACCCTCACTGCTAAAATGGTATCACTCCTTTCCTGCTGACATTTGTCAGTCTTCAGTTCTGGCCACTAGTTCCTTCCAAAAACTTTTTTGGGACCTTTAACTCCCGGCACTTTTCCCATGCATCTGTATATATGAGGTGTTACCACCTCTTGATTGTTTATGCATCCTCCTGGCTTTTCATATTGGTAGAAAGCACAAGTGCTTCCATGTCTTTTTTGCTGTTTAACCTACACAGCATCAGAACCCAATCTAACTATCAGCTGCCTCTAAATCCTAATTTCTGGCTTGCTGCAGGAAAGCCTTTAAAGTAACAGGAGAGCCTGATAGCAGTCAGCAGCGACCCAGAGGTGTCTGCCCAAGAACTCACTTAATCCCAGAGATTGATTAAGCCTAAATGGTATATTTTACTAAAAAAGAAAAAAAAAAGTAATGTCTGACAACATGTGGTAATGTATGAAATATATTAAATGAATAATCGATGTATTTTGTCAATGCTAGCCACAGCACAGGAGAAAAAAGTGTTTTTCTTGCTCTTTCATTTCAATAGATCTGTGTAACATTATGAGTTGTAACTGGCATAAGCTTTCAAGGATCAGTAAACTGAAGGTTAAGTGTTTATAAATGCTTATAAAATACATGTTTACAAAGCTTCTGCATTGATGAATCTTGTTCGAACTGTTTAAGATTCATGCAGCCTGAGTGTCTCCAATAATGTTCATGGCTTTATTGTGCTGCTACTCTGAAACAAACTCACTCTACGTATTTTCCTAGAACCGCTTTAAAAAGCCGCTCCTCCCTCACTTTCCTCTGCCCTCCTAAACCTACTCAGACCAAAACTTACCACCAGCAGTCACAAAAGTGCCCCATGTCTAACAGATGAGAGGAGGCTTAAGCAATAGGGCTGTCCCAGGTGCTGGAAGGGGACATTGGCACAGCTGAACACACTTTACATCCATGGCAAGAGCAGCAGGGTCACACCATTAACATCGGCTTTGTAAACTTTTTCTTTCCCCTCTTGCTATGTTTATGGTCCTTGTAATTTGTCCATCAACTCATTATTACTCATCACTCTCCTGGACCAAGCTTCCCTTCATGTACTTTTTTCTACCAGTGGTTTGTTATTCCAGAATTCCTTTTCTAAGGAAACAAAAGCTTTATTTTTCTATTAAAACTGCTATAAAAATTATATAGCTACTCATGTCCCAAGTCAAATATCACTGCCTGGTCACCATTCTGAGAAAGTAAGCTGGTCTCATGCACAGGCTGATAGACTAAAGTAAACACACTTACCCAATGAGGTTTTTGCTCTGTTTTCTGTATAATACTCACCTATTTTCTACTTGGCCTCCTTTTCACTTTAAATTGTGTCTCCATTGTAAGAGAAGGAAAAGAAAAAGCATTCAGAAGAGTTCTTTGTCAGCTGCATCATCAGCCACAGCAGTGACATCAGCCACAGGCAAGGGAAAAATCCATAATTCCGATATATACCCACCTTATTAATGAGCATCGTCTGTAGTCACATGTATTATGGATCTTTCCTAATTTATAAGTTATTTGACATTCAAAAGTAAGAGCTTTTGCCTTTGTCAAATTAGAAGCTTGCTTAAAAATCTTAATGATCAACTTTATTGCATCAAGTGTTTTTAGCTAATTTAGGTGGTCAGCAATATTATTATACTTCATAAACTAAGTAAATACCTACCTGCATGTTTTATTTGCTCTGTTCTGTAAAATTTTTTATATTTTGTCAAGGCAGCTCAAGAAGAATTGGCTTAAATTAGAACCTGGATTCTTCTCTTCAACAGCCAAGCAATGCCACTTCAAGTCAGAGACTGTTTCCAGACATTCCTGCTCTACTGTGTTCTGCCAGAGGGTAATGGGACCTCCTGTGAAGTCCAAAGACTGGTATAAATACAGCTGAGTCATTTTTTTGTACATCTCCTACTAGTTCTTTCACACTGCCTGCCTATCTGACCTTCCTTTTCAGGATTTTGGCCTGCAAATAGGAAACTGTCTCTATTATAACTAATGATGCATTGCTTACAGTTATCGACTTCTTGCCCCCAGGTTATACAATTTTTATGCCTATATGGTCTCCTGCCTAGTGAGGTGGTGGGGATGGAATGATTGCCTTGTGACAGAAGGTTGACTGAACACAGGTGTTTTCCCAGTTTACAAGGTTTCTGCCAATTGTTTTCTTAGTGTCGGTAGGTATACATAGGATACAAACCTTCTCGTTCTGTAACAACTACCAAAGAAGCAAGCAAAAAAAGAACATCTTCATTAAAACAGTAGTGTTTTCTTAAAAAAAAAACCCAACCCACACAATAGAATAAGGGCACCATGAGCACCATCTTCAAACTTTTCATTATAAATTTTAATTAACTATTACTGTTGTTACAGCAGATTAGATCCTCTGCTTAGTGACCCCATTTAGATGTGCACTATATAAAAACAGAAGGATGTTCGCATTATCTCAATTACTTCTTTTGTGACTTTCTGTTGACTTTCATTACGGCAACAGCTGAACTGAAAATAAAATTACCAAACCTGAAATTTGGGGTTTAGGATTTTTTACTTTTGTTTCTTTCTCTAAGGGAATTTTCTCCCATTTAGTTGCTAAAAGACAGTAAGGGCTGGGTACTTAAGAGAGACGAAGTTGCCGCAGGAAGGGTGCAGCTGGCTACTCTCTTATCTGGAGGGTTTGTTGTGGAGGGGCAGAGGTACTGCAAGAATTGGGCTGGGGAAAAGGGGCTGGGCTGGGCACAGCTCCTTGCTCTCCTGCATTCTCGGTATTTGGGGGCAAAAAGGCTGCGGCCACTGTGGGAGGAACTCGCCACCGCTGTGGGTTTGTGTCTCCTGCTGCCTTTCTTCTACCGTGAGTGGAGCTCTGCTCGTGAGAGCAGCCACTGAACTGGGATCTTATTAACGCCCTACCTCGCCAAACAGAGGACCCTTTACCGTCTGCTCAGGTGCCTCAGGGGAAACCCCAGGATTCCGAGCCTTTCCCCCCTCCCAGAGAGCCCCTCCCTGCCCTGTTCAGGGGCCGGGTGGCCACTGCCCAGCCCCTGCCGTTTCTCTGCCACTGCTCCGAGGTTTCTTTGCTACCCTGTAGCCCTTCACCCCCTGCCTGCCGGGACACCCTGCGAATCCAGCTGCAGCTGAAGAGGTTTGGATATACCTCAGCTACCATCCCAGGATTTTGCTTGTCCCTGCTATTTCAGCTTGCGGCTTCCGAGGTTTCCACTACAGCTCATTTCACCATCCAGAGAGGCACTGAGACCGACTCCCCTGGAGGTTTGTAAAGCAAAGCCCTTTCTCCATCCCTTTCGCTGCCTGTGTCTGCCATTGCCACGTGAGGGAGATGGCCAAAACTCGCGCCACAGCGCCCCCTGCAGGCGTGGAGGAATCACGGCTCCCCCCTGCCCGGCCCGGAGCCAACAGCGCCCCTGCCGGCTGTGACCGGAACTGCACCGAAGGGGAAGGGCACTGACAGCCGAGAGAAGGCTGCTGCTGCGTCTCTGGTTCTGTTTGGCGTTGCTGCTGCTCTTGTTTGTTTGCCTTGTTATACACATACATACTAGCAAAGAACTGTTATTCCTTTTCCCATCTCTTTGCCTGAAAGCCCTGTAATTTCAAAGTTATAATAATTCGGAGGGAAGGGGGTCATATTCTCCATTCCAAGGGAGGTTCCTGCCTTCCTTGGCAGACACCTGTCTTTCCAACCAAGACATCGAATTAAAAAAAAAGACAAGCAATTATTAATAAATATACCTTATACAAACTATTTCTATGCAAAATATAATTACAGATGCATATACAAGTGCTATGTGTTATTCAGATAAAAGAGAGTGTAGAAATGACAAAATCTTTTAGGGAACCACTGGTGTCCAAACCACAAAGTTAACTTCTCCATATACCTGGTTTCAACAGAAAATTGAAGAAAATCCAGATCATTATATTTTTTCAGCATAAGTGATTGCCTGTAAGCCAGCTTCCAGACATATTAGTCTTTTTAGCTCTGAAAATAAAGCTCAAAGACATATGGCCATATGTTTTTATTCTATTTTTCATTAATTGAAACCTTTTCCAAAGTATGAAAGTAAACAGTATGTAAGTATAGCCAGAGTTACTTGCTTCATCATAGTTACCTAGAAATCTGCTCAAGACAGAAGCCATGCTAAAGCTATAAAATATAATCTGGTCTAGTCAATCACAAGAATTAAGGAACAAAATTTTCCTGGACTACATGGTAACTTTCACTTTGTTCCTGAAAAGCAAGTTACCTTCCCTATCATAATTCCACATCATCTTTCCAATGTTCACCATATGCTCCTATCAAGAAGCTACTAAAAATGAAAGGGGGAGAATATGGTCTGGATTACTACTCATCTGCCTTTATATTTCAACCAATACCCCAGTGAGGGTGTTAAAATATTAGCAGTAGTAGCAGAGACTGAGAAATAGGGTTTATCTCATTGACAACAGAAACAACTTAATTCTGTTCAGGTATCTTTCTTTCTATTTACAGTCACATACATTTGTCTTTAGGTACAGCTCACTTCATCCTGGTTTGCTAAGGCAATAAACTTTAAATGATGCCACTATCTGTCAGTTCATCCTAACAGCTTAGCCAATGGGTCCTGCACAGGTCCAGGAAGAAGTTTAAGGGTCCATAGAATTTTTTTGTATGAGGAAAGGCTGAAAGAGCTGGGACTGTTCAGTCTGCAGAAGGCTCAGGAAGGTCTCAAAAATGGTGTATAAATAAATGATGACTGGAAAGAAAGAAGAAGGAGCCATGTTCTTCTCAGGAGTGCACATTGACAGCACAAGAGAGAATGAGTACAAATTTAAAAA